>OMOU01048302.1:0-11131 GCA_900312585.1 Malacocephalus occidentalis
TCATATGGTGGAGCTACTAATCACTCAGAACCACACACACACACACACATACACACACACACGGCGAGCTCGCACACACACACCAGCAGTGAAAAGCACAGTAAGAAACAAAAGGGACGTGGTAATTTTGAGGGAAACAGAGGGAGGGAGAGAGAGAATGAGAGCGGGCAGAGGAGATGAAGAAGAAGAAGGAAGGAGGAAGGAGCAGAGTTGCAGAAGACAAATGAGCTGCATGCCAGCGAGGTGCAGCGTGTCTGAAGTGGTACCTGCTCTACCATCCTGCCGATGCTCCCCTCCGTCCAGCTAACTCCACCACCGCCAGCGGCTGCCTACAGCTAGCATCAGTAACGGATGCTCCTCTCTGCCTGTGATGTGTGTGCAGTGTGCATATGTGCCTGGCTGTGTATGCGGGTGCGTGTGTGTGGGTGTGTGTGTGTGTTCTGGGAGGGTTTTGGAAGGGACTGCAAGGAGGAGGAGGAGGAGGAGGTGCCATAAGCTAGTGAATGCCGTGTTCCAAAATGTTTTTTTCATGTTCTGGCTTTCTCTCTCTCCCCACCCCTTTTTCACTCCTTTCAAAACGCCTCCCCTTTTACTCACGACTCTGGTCATATCCGACTGAAATCTTCTCATGCGACTGTTTACAATTTAGATACATTTATTTTGAATGTATTCATTTTTGTGTCTGTACTTATTCTGTACGTGTGTCTGTACGTATTTATGCAATATGCATGCTCCTCTTCTATGGCTTCTATTTGGGTGTGTATCTAGACGGCCAATGAGCAGGGAGCAGAAAGGTTTTTTTGCTCTACACATGGGGAAAAAAAAGATCTCTGCTGTGTTTGTGGCAGCCACATTACGTTCCCTCCATGATGACAGCACAAGTGCTATTTAGCCTCACTTAATCCCTCCAATCCAGGATCATAAACACAAGGTACTAGTCAATGGATAATGTTGTTTTCAGATAAACAATTGAGCCATTTAAGAGGTCATGTGAAGAACATCTGAAGGTTGAGAGTGACCAAGACCTTCAGTTGACTTTCTGATGATACTATCTGACCAGCAATAGCACACAATAGTTCATAGCTCATCGTTGACAGATCCCTCCGGACCCGGACCAGCAGGTTCAGAGACAGCTTCTTCCCCAGGGCCGTCGCTCTTCTGAATTCTTCAATCCGGTGAGTCCCCCCACCTCCGACATCTGCACACCTGCACAATTCCCTCCTCCATCCCCCTACACCACCACCACCTTCCTAACTGCACACTGACTCCAGCACCACTGTCAGACTCGCACACTGTACATTTGCACTACCCCGTATACTGTATATGACTGTACATTACATGTATATACCCATGTACTGTATATTCTCCACTGTCCTCTTTGTATATTCTCTGCAGATCCCACATTGCACGGTGACTCCGGACCCGGACCCGCCAGACACTTGCACTGCCCCCCACATATACCCCGCTGTACACCTCAGTGTATACGCACTACTGCATATACCTCCATCCATACTTACATACATCCATACATCCATACATCTATATTTATGAACATATACTATATGCACTGTAGATTCCGTATATTCTCATACGTACTGTAGATTCTGTATATTCTTATATGCACTGTGGATATGAGGATACCTCTGTCCATACGGTACATACCCCAATGTATATCTCTGCCTACACTGTACATCCCTCAATGTATAGCGTTCACCATATATATAGACATACCTATATGCACTCCGCAGATTCAGTATATTCCTGTAGATTGTGTACATTCTCTCTATATTCTGCTCATACTGCTACTGTTAGCGTTCACTGTTATACTGTTGCACCTTTGCTACTACTTTGCACTTCTGGTTAGATGCTAACTGCATTTTGTTGTACTGGTATGCGTACTCTGTGCAATGACAATAAAGTTGAATCTAATCTAATCTAATGTTCCTCTTCTATCCTTATATCCTATCCTTCTCCTTCTGTACCGGTCTTAAGTCTGTTTGATTTGTTCTTGATGACTTTATGCTGGCTTCCATTGAACAATGTGATCTCCATGCTTACACACTAACACATGCTCATGCATGCATGTGCACACACAAACACATACAGTGCATGAGCATAAAAATTCTTTAAAAAACTACATTCACCCTCCTTTCCAACCACAGGATGACATTTTGAAAGATGAAAACACCAATTTGTGGTCCACACTCATATACATCTGCACGTACACACACGTTAGAGCCAAGTTACTTTCAGGCCCATGCCACTGTGGGATTTTCGCAAGCATGCTAGCCAATATGAGTTTGATGTAGGTCAACAGCATCACATATTCTGTTCCATCACATTGAAGGATTGGTGTTGGAGGGTGAGACTGAGTAGAACTGCCGCTACCGTGAGAACATTAAACATTAGTAGTGGTAAACTGACAGCAAAACAAGTGTTTTCAACCAAAAACAGAATTACATAGATAATCTACTCAAACTGAGCACCGCCGTGTAGCACTGACCCCCACCACCATGAAGTGTTTCGAGGGCTAGTCAGAACCATGAGAGCTACCCTTCCTGACACCTGGGACCCCCTTACATTTGCATACTGTCCGAAGAGATCTATGGACGATGCCACTGCCCTGACAGTCCACACTGCCCTCTCCCACCTGGAGAAGGTAAACACATATGTGAGGATGCTACTCATTGACTACAGCTCAGCATTCAAAACTATTGTGACAATCAAGCTTTCTCAACTCAGGAGCCTGGGGGTAAACACCTGAAATTCCTGACGAGCAGACCCCAGGTGGCAAGGATGGGCAGTTTCACCTCCTCTGTACGGACCTTGAGTATCAGAGACGCTCAGGGATGCTTTGTGGGATGATCGTGGACTTCAAGATGTGATGGGGGGTGCACCGTCGAGAGCATCCTTTCTGATTACATTACTGCCTGGTTTGGCAGCTGCTCCATGATGGAGCTGATGATGGAGCGCATCATTAGCTGCCATCTCCCAGCCATGCAAAGCATCTACCAAACGATGCCTGAGGAAAGCACTGTAAACCATTGAAGACTACAGCCACCCAGGCTGTTCAGGCTGCTGCCATCTGGTAGACGTTATTGGAACATCCAGGCACCACCTACTAAAAACCCCATGGACAAGAACCTCCACCAGACATGTCCAGTTCCCCCTCACTACCCGTTTGGGTTTACCAGGTCTGTCCGACAGCCTCCCGCACCATCTGATCCAAGTCACCACCAGGTGGTGATCAGTTGACAGCTCTGCTCCGCTCTTCACCCAAGTGTCCAAAACATATGACCGCAGATCTGCTGACACGACTAAAAAGTCCATCTTTGGCCTAAGGTGTTCCAGTACCAGATACACATATGAACACATTGAATGTAGGCTGCTGTGTGCGTGAAGTGATTATCTGAGTGCAGACATTAAACAGCATAGGGCTGTGAAATGCCAGCTATACTATCAATGAAACATGGCAGAAGCCAAAAACCTGATGGTGAAGGCTCACCAGCAATCACTTTCCACAATTAATTCAAACACGTAGCCTTAACAGAAAGAGAATTCACTTAATGATACTGCCGATGTCCATCCAGAGGACTTGGCTCAGGCAACAAGCGATCACTTTTAAAGCGATTCATTTCAGGTGAAAGTGCCTTTACCTTCTGATAGATGCTACTGTGCGGGGTAGAGGGAGAGGGACACTCTGTCTCACTCACTCCAGCACCACATCCTTCAGTTCAGAAGGGAGCACGGTACAACTGGCAGGAGGAATCTCATTCTGTGATGAATGCATTTTCTTTATTGTTCAGTTGTTCTGTTAACTTTTCAATTCCATCAACAATTCAATCATCTATTTACATTTTGTCATATTCATTCACACATTTCCTGTGCCATTAATGGGGATGTTTTGAGACCTCATATGGTGATTTATAGGCAAATCATACCATAAATGACTATTTATGGCATGATTTGCGCGAAGCGAAGGAAGGCACATGCATGAGGAATACGACTATAATCCACGCCTGTGTGCGAAGGGCCGATCGCCTCAACTCCACCAGCACTTACCTCATTAATATTCAGAACTTTCCTGCTAACCTGTCGACAACATTAACAACAACAAACTAGCAAATAACAACAATAAAGGTATTCATCCTGTTAACATGTTGATATTGTAGCGATCTCACAGTGGCAGAGGAATGTCCAGTCAGGAACAAGAGTGAAATGACTTATTTTATTTGTTACTGTGACTTCACTGGTTACAGTATCAATGGACGACTCCAGTAAGACCAGAGGTGGTGGGCTGTGAACAAAGCTTGGTGCACAGACACTGCTCTCATCGAGAGTCATTGCTCGTCTAACCTAGAGTTTATCATAGAATGCAGACCATTCTACCTGCCCAGAGAATTCACATCTACCTTTTTGACTGCCGCCTACATTGCACACGATGCTAATGCTATGCTAGCCATGCAAGAGCTACATGCTGCCATTAGCAAACAACAGACTTCTCATCCCGAGGCAGCCTTTATTGTTGTGGGTGACCCTGGACCATGTCTACACCAACATAGCTGGTGCATACAAGGCCTCCCCCCCTCCCTCACCTTGGCCAGTCGGACCATCTCTCCCTGTTTCTACTCCCCAAGTACTCTCCACTGATCAAACGAGTGAAACCCTCTGTAAGGACGGTCAAGGTCTGGTCAGAAGGAGCGGACTCTGCGCTACAGCTTTGTTTTGGAAACAAAGACTGGAGGGAGTTTGCTACTCAGGCTTCTTATGGCACGCACATGGACATTGACTCTTATGCCTCCTCCGTCATGGACTTCATAAACCCCGAGGTCAACAGAGTCACCACCACAAAAAGGATCACCATATTCCCCAATCAGAAGCCCTGGATGAACAAAGAGGTCCGCCTAAGGCTGAATGCTCGCAACGCCGCATTTTGATCAGGTGATCAGCTCATCCAGAGCTAACCTGAAGAGGGCCATTAAGGGACCCAAGCTAAGCTACAAGCTAAGGCTCGAGGAGAACTTCAAGAACTCCAACCCCCGATGCATGTGGCAAGGCATCAAGGCCATCACAGACTACAAATCCACCAACTCCACACCACCATCCAGTGATGCTTCCTTCCTGGATGAGCTGAACACCTTCTACGCTCGCTACGAGGGGGACAACCATGATTTGGCCATCAGGCCTGTCCTTCCTGTAGACCTCCAGCCACTCACACTCTCCCCCTCCGATGTAGGTGCGGCACTGAGCAGGGTGAACGCACGCAAGGCTGCCGGCCCTGGTGATATCCCCGGTCGTGTGCTCAGGGCCTGCGCCACGCAGCTCACTGAGGTCTGGACTGACATCTTCAACCTGTCACTGGCCCAAGCACTCAGTCCCTGAGTGCTTCACCACCTTCAGTGTGCCGGTGCTCACAAACTCCACCGTCACGAGCCTTAATGACTTCCTCCCCATTGCACTCACCCCCATCATCACCAAGTGCTTCGAGAGGCTGGTCTTGGCTCACCTCAAAACCTGCCTACCAGCCACACTCGACCCCCTCCAATTCACCTACCGCCAGAACAGGAGCTCGGAGGATGCCATATGCTACACACACATATGCTCTCTCCCACCTGGATAACAAGAACACCTACGTTAGAATGCTGTTCATTGACTTCAACTCAGCATTCAACACCATCATCCCCTCCAAGCTGATCTCCAAACTCCTTCAGCTGGGTATCAACACCTTTCTCGGCAACTGGATAATGGACTTCGTCACCCACAGACCCCAGTCTTTTTGGCTGAATGACAACACCTCCTCAACACGCACCCTGGGCACCGGTGTCCCACAAGGCTGCATGCTGAGCCCTCTGCTCTACTGCTTTTCACCTACGACTGCATACCTGTACATGGTTCTAACACCATCATCAAGTTTGCAGACAATACAACGGTGGTGGGCCTTATCAGTGACAACGATGAGACAGCGTGGTGTGCCAAAAACAACCTGGCACTCAACACCAAGAAGACCAAGGAGCTCATTGTGCACCACAGGATGTCACACACACCCCAATACATATCAATGGAACAGAGGTCATGGGCCATCACTCCTCTGAACTCTGACCTCTGCACCACCGTCAGAATTTGCACACTGGACATTTGCACTACTCTATATACTGTATATTACTGTATGCTACTGTATATACCCTGTACTGTATCCTACACATATATAACCAGATTCTATATATATAACCATGTACATACTTGTTTACTGTTTCACTGTTCTACTGTTGCACTACTACTTTTGCACTTTTGGTTAGATGCTAACTGCATTGTTGTACTTGTATGCATACTTGTGTGCAATGACAATAAAGTTTAATCTAATCTAATCTAATCTAATCTACTGTCTGGTCGTAACACTAAAACTAACTCTATGTAAAACCATTAACAACCCCACCTTTGGAAACAAGACCCTCCCACTTCATTATGATTCACCACAGACTCAGATTGGCAGGTCAAACATTCCAATCAACACACACAGGAACGACTTCATACAGAACACAAAACACATCTGTGGGAATGTTTGGTGTGTTGTTGGTGGCTGGCTTAATTGGCCTCACCTGGCCCAGTTAGTCTGGGGGGGTGGGGCTGCAAGCCTGTGGTGCATTGGCTAATCAGTGCGCCACAGGTTAAGTCAGCCACCAGCACACACCACTCAGGGAGCTCTATCATGCTAGCTAGCAAACACTCCATCTGCTCCATACCATTTTCTTTACAACTTTACAATAAACCGGATTTCAAACACCACAACCAGCCTGTGTCCTTGGAGGAGCCCCGAACTGAAGTCACTATCGTGGCATTGTGGCAGTGACTACGCTACAACGTCTTAGCGTCCAGGGTCGCTACAATATGAATAAGAAATGATGATGAGGGTAATTGTATTATGATGATTGACTGTAAAACACAGCCAACAGACTTTCATACATGTCATTCCGAGGAGTAAAATAACCACCTTATTTGTAGGCTACAGCACAACAAAGTAGGAAATAACAACAATAAACACAATTTAAACAGACATCCAAAACGTAGGATACTAATTGTAAAAGCACACAAAAAAGTGATGGCCCAAAAACACGTTGCATGTGCAACTTCACTCTATCGCACATTAATAAGTACTGCTAATATCGGCTGTGGTACAGGGTGCGGCTGAGCGACACTCAGGTTACAGCAAACACACTCAAAGTACACATTCTTTAGTTTAGAAGAGAGTACGGCAGAAAGTTCAACAAAAAGTCTCATTGACAACACTTTTGTCACAAGAAATGTAATCTCAAAGCCTTTTTTTGGGGGGGGGGGTCTTTTCACATTCCATCAACAACCTCACAATTAGTGTCATATTCATTCGCACATTTCCTGTTACGTTAAAGGGGATGTTTTGTGACCATATATGGTGTATATTTATGGTAATGAGTCAGTCGGGCCAATGAGTGATTGGTACTTCTCAAAGGAAATGCTCATCGTGTGTATACTACAGGCTTATGAACTTTCTGCATTGTATGCGTACTGTAGGATTTAAAACTGTTTCTAGGAAATCTTGATAAATGAGGGCCCTAGATGTGAGGGATAAAAACATCTCTTTAATCAGTAAATAGCAAATTAAAATGTATCATGCATTATATGCTATTACATGCTATTACAATTTGAAAAAAGTATATGCTCAAGGTTCTATCCACTACAAAAAAATATAATTCAAATGAAAATTCCTTAGGAGGCTTCAATAATTAGGCATTAAACAGATATATTTTGTCTGTATAGCTTATTGCTCAGTGATGTGAATGTGACTAGAAATGAAAACTGTCTGTAGTTGGCAGCATTTGTAATGTGCCTATTGTAGACATTTTCAAGTAACTAAAAACATACTTATCACAGTAACGCATTAGGTTTTGGTGTAAGTAATCAGAAACATAATTAGTTACTTTTTAATTAAACAAATAGTAACTGTAACTAATATTTCTCAGTAACATTCACAACTCAGCTGTGTGTTTGTGATGACTGGTTTAAGAAGCCTCACCTGGGCTGAGTTCTGGGGCTGGGTCTCCACACCTGTACTGCAATGGCTAATCAATGCCCACAGATTGAACCAGCCATCACCCCACATACTCAAAGAGAGTGCTTTCATTCTATCTTTTTTCCATCTGCTTTATCCACAACTCATTGGATTGCATTTGATGTTGCGCGTTACAGTTGCCTCACATTCACTCATTCATACACCAATGGTGGTGTCAAACATGCAAGGTAACAAACAACACGTCAGGAGCTATTAGGGTTAGGTGTCTTGCTCAGGGACACCTTAACACTTTGCTAGGTGGAGTCCAGGGATTCAACCAGCAACCTTCCAGTTGCCAGACAACCGCTCTTGCCTCCTGAGATACTGCCACCACAACTAAGACTACGAACACTTAAATAAACCTGTTGATCACATCCAGCTCTACTGTCATTGCATTCCAGGGGAATGATTCGGTTTGATCAAGTTTTGTCATGATCTGCACCCCGGAAGTTTCTACTCATCAGCCAAATCACCTCCACCTGTCCCTGTATCAATTCCCCGGCTCCTATATAGGCTCCTATATAGGCTCCTTCTCTCACCTGTGTCCCTGCTCCAGCGTCACCCTTGTCCCCAGTTCAACATTACCTGTATCATACTCCCCTGTACCATACCAAAGATTCATTGAACATAATTTCCAAACATCTCCAGTGGTTGTGCTCCTGTTGGGTCCAATAACAACCCCTTACGTTTAGAAACTGATAAAGCCGTTGCTGTTTAGATTCTGTTGGTTTAAGAGCATCAAACTAACGTGTAATCTGATTGGACATGCTTCAAGAGGTCAGGACAAAGTTGGTTTGGGAAATTTGGGGTCGTCCACTATGCCCAGGAGAGAATTATTGCTAAGTTGGGCTTCAATGCACAACATGACGAACTTTATTGACAAGTCAAAACCCATGCCGTAAGCATCCCCTTCTTTATCGTCTATTTTAAACTATTACAGACCAGAATTTACTAAATTAATATCATGCTGTATTGAAGAAGACTTGAAAGTAGTGATTGAGACGATGAATTAATTCCTAAAATGTTTACTGAGTGAAGAATTGAGTAGTAGGTTCAATTTCTGGTTCACTATCATGCAATCGTTGGCTCCTTCTGGCCATGGAAAGAATGTCGTTTTAAGCCACGGAAAACAGAGCTTTACAGTATGTCATCCTGGGAAGTGTATCCACTTCCTGGTTGTCCAGTTCGATATGTGGCATCTGCCTCCTGATCGTGCAGATTTACTGCAGCACATCATGTGTTCGAGAGAGTATGGTCAGAATACTCATCACAGGCTCCAGGCACTCATCTCATATCACACATTAGACTGCTACAATGTTGTACTGGCTAGTCTACCAGTGCATAGGTCCAGAGACGACAGTGGACATTTCAACCAACCAAAGTGCACATGCTAGGCCTCTCCTCCATTCACTCTGCTGGCTCCTGTAACAATTTGTAGCAGAAGTACAAACCCTTGATGCTGGCATGTAGGATAGTTACTGGATCTTCTGCACACACTCACATTTCCTAATTTACTTTCTGGTGTGTTCTAATGAATGGTGTCTGTCTGGCATTGTCTCCATTGTCTCATTGTCTGGAACAAGTCAGAAACTCCTCAGACATGGTTCCTTGATGTTGAAATGAACAATCCAAGATTTTGCTGTTTTGGCAATACTTTGATTGAAAAATAGTAAACAGAAATTAAACAATCGATTATTGCACATTGTTGGGTCTGTAAGCATATGTTCAGGGCCGGTCAGGCACATGAGCAAATGAGGCAAACTGCTTAGGGCCCCATAGCCATCTATGCAAAAGCATCTATGGGATGTGCCTTTTTCATTTCAAATGTCGATCTCTGCCTGTTTTGTCAAAAGTGTTAAAATGTGTCAGACATATTTGTATATTAATAAAGCAGGCCTCCAAAAAGTCTGTTATATAATAAGTGTATATGCCTAATAGAATAACAATACATCTAAAAAACATTTCGTAAAAATATGAGCTTACTAGAATAGAAAAGTTGGCAATGGTATTGTACATGCACATGACATTGTTCTCAGTGTCCGATGTTTCAACTGCCCTTCCTGCAGAAAGGGGAGGAGTTTGATGCCCACCGGCAGAAAAGAACTCTGGTGGTGTTCTGTGGTGGACCTTGGTAGACTCAGTCTCCGACTTGAGGTTCTCTTTTTTGACTCCAGTGCGGCATGCAGGGGATGAGAGGCATTGTCCATAATACTGAGTAGTTTACTCAGCATCCTCCTCCCTGAGGCCTCCACCAATGACTCCAGTTCCACTCCCAGGACATAACCTGCTTTCCTGATATGCTCATTGAGTCTATTAGCATCGGCTGCCTTCACCCTGCTGTCAGCACTTGAAAAGTCAAGGAACATGATTCTCACAAAGCTGCCTGCCTCTGCCAGGTGAGTATAAGCCCTGTGCAGCAAAAATATGAGGACATCTTCCACTCCAATGCGGGGCTGGTAGGCAAACTACAGGGGGTCTAGTGATGGTTGGACTAATGAACAGATGTGCTTCAGGACTAGCCTCTCCAGCGACTTCATGACACGTGACATCAAAGGCACTAACTTAGTGCAGACACTAACCAGGCATGATGTTTTCTACAGGACAAGGATAATCATCGTGCTCAGGCTCAAGTTGTTCTGATGTTCTGATAAACTATACAAGCTACCTTTTGCTAACCACATGATATCTGCCCCCTGATCTTGCAGATTTACTGCACCACATCAAGAGTTTGATCAGAATACGCATCACAGGCTCTAGGCACTCATCTCATATCACACAGCAAACTGCACATTTGTTGGACTGGTTAGTCTACCAGTGCAGAGGTCCAGAGATGATGGACATTTCAAGATGTGCTAAAAGCCCTGCACAGCTGAGTAGCACATACTTTGATCAATCTGGGACTGGGGCTGTCACGCCTTGCAGTCTTACCTCAGGGTAGTCTACTGAATTATCTTCTCACATCCTCTGCAGTGATGGTGATTGACACTGGAGAGTTGTTTGAGAGCTCCGATGGGGGAGGGGGGCAAGAGGGCTGAGGTGAATGGATAG
>OMOU01048310.1:4419-25753 GCA_900312585.1 Malacocephalus occidentalis
CACACGGCCACTTGCATGATGGCGTCAAAGCCTCCCTCGGGTGAGTCGAGGTTGCCCGAGATCTGCTGCTTGCCCACCAGGGTGTTGAACTTCTTGCCGTCGCTGGTGAGATTCAGCACATTCTTGTAGCTGAAGGGGCTGGTGCAGTTCAGGCCACCCGTGCACGGGTTGATCAGCTTGGCCGGCGTGGTGCTGATGAAGGGCATCACCGTCTTCTCCACGAAGGAGCCAAAGCCTGGGGGGGGACACTTAGGTTACGGGGATGATTGACCAAAATGAGCTGCAGTTTTAAGGGTAAAATGTACGAATGTACATTTATGATACCATTATAAATGAAGTACAATTGTACTGTCACGCTGCCGAGAGATGCCCTGGTCTGCATATTGTATTCTCCAATATAGTAAGAGAATATATTTGTTTGGTACTTACAGACCCCACAAATGGCACATCATGATTTACTAAGATACTTATTTTTTTGTGATGCAAAAATGACAGAATAATCACAAAATGAATAATCACAAAATGATCATCCACAATACGATTACATCGCTATACTCAGCAGGGTGTTTGAATGTCATTTTGGTCTTGATGGATCACACTGCCTACGTGGCTGTAGACCACAACGGTCACGGATTGCTGTACGCGTGTCACACAAAAGACTCGGCAAAATGTTTTCACCTTCAGACACATTTCAGCGTGTAGCGTCTGACCGATAAAGGAAACCAGGCATAAAGATTGTGGGAATTCCTTGGTACGGCTGGACTCTGAACGGTATGTATGCTCCTATATATGTGAGCTCTGTCAGAGTTTGCTGTGAGCTCTGTCAGAGCCTCAATGGTATTGTTATGATTATTATTTTTCTTTATGCCTTGTTGTTTGTTCCCTTGCCTCATCCCTATTTTATGCCCTGTCCATATACAGCATACTGTACATATACATGTATATGTACATGCACAACAAGGCTCCTCACCTATCCTGAAGTCGGACGTGATCTTGGTCATCTCCAGCATGAGGCTGGTTCCCAGGTTCTTCACATTCTCCAGGTCATCCTTCATGGAGTAGGACAGATCCATGAGGTAGTACAGGTCAATGGGGTAGTCCTCCGCACGCTTGAACTTCAGGTCGAAAGACTGGGGCTCCCCTGCATGCACACACACAGGCACACATACACAAACACACATGCACACACACACACACACACACACACAACTGGAGTTACAGCCCCTGTGGTTTCCAGTCAATACACAGACAAATCACTGTGTCTATTTGTAAATGTAAAGCTCTAATGCACTTGCATCACTCATCACAAGACCTGACAAAGAGCAAATTATTACATGTATTTCTGCTAAGATCAGGGTACACAAATAATCTACAATAAATAATAGACAACTATGTATTAGGCATCATGTACATATTCTTAAACACAAGGGGTGTGGTCCAAATATATTGTGCTATACTATTGTGGGGGGAGATAATGACTCTGCTGTGTGCTATAGATGCACAAATGTGAATTGATCGTGAGTCTGATCGTTTTAACAATGATTCTCCCGTGTTCTGTTTGTTTGCCCATGCATCTCTCACCGGCCCTGAGGGTGAGGCTGAGCTTCTGGGGCTGGATCTGGGTGATGTTCTCCAGCTTGCCCGCTCCCGGTGAGGAGCCGCTGAAACGGTTGGTCACCGGCTTGTCCTGGAGGATGTGCTGTTCGCCGCGCGGGTTCTCTATGTCTTCGAGTTTGCAGCCCTGGGCCAACAGAGACTGCAGCTCGTCACAGCGGCTGGACACCGCCTCCCCTTGCTTCAGGAAACCCTGGCGGTGGGGAAAAAAACAGTGGTGCTTTAGTTTCAACGTCTCGCTCCTCCGACGAACAGGACCTCATGCTCCAACATGACGTGTGTTTCAAAGTCATTGGCTGGACGGAAAAAAGCGACTCAAATCAAACCTCACATCATCAGCTCGCCACGCAAAAAGTTATCGCAAAGGTGGTTTCTAATTGGCTGGCGACCGGGGCCATCACTTGGGAGAAACGCGTCGAGCCAATCAGTGAAGCAGCCATTGTACAGCAGCAGTTTTTCAAGGAGTTTTTCCGCCTTCCCTGCTGTTTGATGGCAGTGCACAATGTGCTTGGCTAGAGGCCCACTCTATTCTACAGGGCCACTGAGCTGTATATACAGCTGACTGGGAGGAAAGGACTTACTGGGTCACTGCACCATCCACACTTGGCTCCGGCCTGGATGCATTCCCCACAGTACTTGGCATTGGCATTGATGCACTCATTCCCCTCTGAATAGAAGACAAGGGGGGGGTGAAGAGGGAGAAAGAGAGAGAGATTCACACCAGAGCGTTGCTACAGCACTGTCTGACCATGCAGACTAGAAGAAGCATTGGATGCCCCCATTCACCGCCGCCCCCACCCTCCCTGTGTCTGTGTGTGTGGAACACTAGCATAGCTTAGCTTCATTGTAGCCTAGTTCATCTTCAGTGTTAGCATCCTCAGCTTAGCCTATCTGAAGCTGTATCTGGGAATCTATTGCTGGCATGAAGAACATGATGACATCATTATGCTATATCAAATACGGTGGGTCTCTGGAGACAGGCAGTTCTACTCAGCATTCTGAATTGCGTTCTGAAGTACGTTTACTATGCGAGGCAGGACCTGCTCCAATTACATTACGCGCATACGTGTGCGTGCGTGTGCGTGTGTGGTCAGAGTGGGTCAGAGCAAACAGAATCCCAATATTACTGCCATGTGTGAAAGCAGCACAAAACAAGGTCAGCTTGCACATCTTCCTACCTTTCTGGGCACGACTACTACTGCTGCAGCAAAACACTCCCAGCAGGGCGGATATCAACAGCAGCTTTAGCTCCATCTGCAACACAAGACAAAGCAAGGGTTTGTTTATAGATATATATATCGTTCCTTTGTTTCATTTTGAGGTCAACTATGTCGGCGAAGCTGCGTGACGTCCTCCTCCCATGTTAGTGTGAGACATTAATTTCTTGGACGTGACTCGCCAGCGCTAAGTGGCTAACACATGGCTGCACGTGGAAACATCCCGGAAGATAAAGCTTTATAACTCCGGGTCATAAAGGAACCAGCATGGCAGGCGTGTCTACTGTGGAGTTTGTCATCCAGGGTTGTCCGGTCGGCCACAACAGCGGGGAATGGAGGAGGGGCGGGGAAGGTAAACTGTGAACCCCCTTGCACCCGCATTCACGGGAACCGAACGTTGATGTCAATGTGTTTATTCGGGGAAACAACTCCGGCCACGGAGTTACCTCCTAGAGTAGCCTGCTACTCCTCTCTCTTCCACCCACCCACACCCAGCATCCAGGCCTTACTGTAAATAGCCGATAGGACTCCCTGGAGCATGTCATCCCTCTCTCAAGTCTCCTCTATCGATCCCTGTCTCTGTGTGCCCCCTGGGTCCCGTGAGTCTCACCCCCACTTCTCTATTTTAAAGCTCATGACTTACTAATGACACAGCACTCAAAAGGCTGCTCTCCAGAGGCAAAATGAGGGTGGGAAACAGTAAGAGCCCCTTGGAACAAAGAAGCCAGGGCGGGAAAAGGCCATCCCCTGACTTGTGTACCAAAAAAGGCTTTCTGGTCAATACAGCTCATAGCGTACAGGGGATACATTTATATGATCAGTATATTTCATTGCCCTTGAGAGGTATTCGAGGGCAGGTGTTTCTTAGAACCAATATCAAGATTATAAAGGTCTCTCTGTCTCTCTCTCTCTCTCTCTCTCTCTCTCTCTCTCTCTATGTCTCTCTCACTGTCTCTGTCTCAGTCTCAGCCTCTCTTTCAGTCTCTCTCTCTCCTTCCCCTCTCTCCCTCTCCTCCCCCTGTTACTCTCTCTCTCTCCATCTCTCTCTCTCTCCCTCTCATCTGCTCTGATGATAACTGCTCCTCCGTGAGAAGCAGTTATCATCAGCAGATGGTTGTCATGATTCTAAATAAGTGAACCATGAGCTAATCAATAGCGGTAGTCAAAGCACAGTGGTGTTGAGCTGGTCTATGGAGTTATTCATTTGATTATTTTGCAATTTATCAATTTGTTTTTGGCTGTTTTTGGCTGTTTTTAGCCAATCTCTGCTGAAGTGGTTCGCATTACAAACCTAAAAGGCCGCAATTGGGCTACTTAAATGCAATCCCATGGACCTACTGATTCCAGCGCTACCAGGATTCATTTAGGAAAACAAGCAGAACTTCATCACATCATTAGCGGTCCCGGGCTAGCCCCAGAAGCTACACTTCTGGGGCGGCAGTGGGATGGAAGAAAGCACTGAGGTTCTGCATGCATGGTGTTAAGCATTCCTGAGTGTGCGAGTGTGTGTGTGCGTGTGCGTGTGTGTGTGCGTCTCCGTTTATACAGATGCAACAGGTCAGACAGCCTGTCTGCAACACCCAGATTAGATCAGCAGCTTTGAACCTCATGCTACTGCTCTGTGCGTGTGTGTGTGTGTGTGTATGTATGTGTGTGTATGTGTGAGAGAGCGAAAAAGAGAGAAAGAGGGAGAGATAATCTAATACTACCAAGGCAAATGAACAAAATTACACACACACACGTACTGTCAGTAACAGCTTATAGCTAAGCTGTTACTGACACTTCCCTGCTATTTATAAACAAGCAGCCATAGTCTACGTGATAAAGCTATCAAATAACGTTGAGCCTGGGCCTAAACATAGAGCACTATTGTTAGCTACCGCTTCAAGTGCATCGCGCGGAGGAGTGAGGGCTGCGCTCACTAACGTTTCAACCCATTTCAACAAACATGAAGAGACACCTTCACTGGGCACTGTGAACACCACCACTTCCACCACCACCATCACAGCCTCCACCAGCATGTTACCTAGTTCAAAGACAAAGGAGAAAGAAATGCCCAGAGTTTGTTCAGCTCGATGGTTCTCAGAGGCCGGGGACTCATTCAAATGCAGAGCGTGTCTACTGCCTAATCCTATCAAAGTGCCAGAACTGTGTCAAAATGGGGCACTAGGGGGGACGTCTTCTTTTTAAAAGAGTATTCAGCAGCTATGGTCGACGAGGGATGTGTGTCATCCATCCGGAGCGGAGCGGAGCATGCTTTATTTAGTGTTTCCCCTCAAAACAGAAGCTAGCGAGGCAGCAGCAGCACCCGCCCAGGTACGGCAGAGAGCGCCTTCTCATAGCCCTGGTGGGTTTGACTGTTGTTTAGACTTGTTTTGTTTGAAAAGTGTGACGAGAAGTGGGAAGAGAGGCCGTTTCAAACATCATGAATGCTGGGGCCATAAAATACAGGCTACTGCTAGGATCTGCGTGACGTTGACACTGACGTTGACTTTTTAAGGCCTGAAATTTAGATTTTCTAATTTTTGACTTTTTAAGACCCCGCGGAAACCCTGCGAAGGCATTGATGCTATGGACTGGCCTGCCCCTGCCCCTGAATCCAATTGAGCACATCTGGGACATCATGTCTCGTTCCATCCACCAACGCCACGTCGCACCACAGACTGTCCAGGAGTTGACTGATGCCCTGATCCAGGTCTGGGAGGACATCCCTCAGGAGAACATCCGTCGTCTCATCAGGAGCATGCCCAGACGTTGTAGGGAGTGCATACAGGCACATGGAGGCCACACACACTACTGAATTTGAATTTTGAATTGTCTTGAGGAATTTCCACAGAAGTTGGATCAGCCTGTGATCTGATTTTTCCACTTTTATTCTGATTTATTATTTTATTATTTTAGTCTGATTCTGAATCCAGACCTCCATGGGTTAATGATTTTGATTTCCATTGATCATTCTTATGTTATTTTGTTCTCAACGCATTCCACTATGTAACAAAGAAAGATTTTCAACTGGAATATTTCATTCATCGAGATCTAGGATGTGTTGTTTAAATGTTCCCTATATTTTTTGGAGCAGTGTATATATTGAATATATATTTGCCGTTGCTGCAGTAATTAGTACCGACCGCTTCCCCCTCCTGGTAGAAAGACTTCCTCCCATGGAACAGATTCCTCCCCTGTTGCCAGGAAGCACAGGGGTGCATGAGGAAGTCGCTGTGGTCGCATTTCGATTGAGTTCGATCTACTGCAAGCATATACAGCACCATGCTGTGTAGATCACCATACGTATTGGAGGTTGTTTAAACAACAACAACAACAAACTCTGGATATAGCTCACTCTTGCATCAAATGGCCTCTTGAAACGAGACAGCAGGAAAACACTAAAACAAATCTTGGATCCACCGGTCCTGCTATAGAGTATGGGCAGACTTGGATTATCAATCTAAACTCTTGAAGTCGGTGAGACTATCCTTAAGCCGACCCAATTTCAACCGGGCAACATCCATCTCACAGGCTCTCTCTCTCTCTCTATGCCTCCGTCCCCCCCACCCCTCTCTCTCAGGGTATATCTTTTATTTAGCATGTCGCCGTCTCCACCAGCGCTTGCTCCTGCACAGGTGGAGACGTATTAACGGTGAGAGGTGGCTCCCACGCTGCACGTCACCGCAGCGTTTTGTTCCCCGGGAGGGCGAGACGTGCGTTGACAGATGTCACCCAGCATAGGCTGAGACAGGGCCAGACCCCCGGCGCAGCGCTGGCGGAGCGGGCGGGGGTGGCGGTGTAAGGGGCGATCAGCAGCAGAGCCCAGGGAAGTGCCGCCCGTGTTCGGGCTGCTGAGGCAATGCGACGGAGGCTTTACACTGGCTGCCTGCCAGACGCAAGCAGGGACAAGCTGCTGTCTGTTTGCCTACGCCTCAACTCTCCGCCCACTTGGGGAGAGCCAAAGCGACTGCTCGCAATTGGCTCCCCTCAGATCATATTAGTTGGAATTCTGTCGAAAACAAACTCGACACCGATCCGTCAAACTATTTATGAAGTTTGTTTTATTTTTTTACCTGCGTTACACTGGCGGAGTGCAAAAATCCAATTAATATATTTAGAAACAGGCCGACGGACATTTAAGAGGACGCAAAATATGTTATGTGTCGAGTAACCTTTTACTTGCCTGGACATCGTCTCTCTAGTGGCTGGGTAATCGGGACCCAACATCTGATGGGGCCCGCAGAACCACTGCTATCATATGCTGTTCAGTCAGTCAAGTTGGCCCAGCTTAACATGTTGTGACGTTAATCTAACCTGCCATACGCTGTTCCCCATGGCTGCTTCAATATTAATGAAGTACAGAGCAGAATAACTAATTACCTCTGAAGTCGGAGAGAAGTCCCAATCAGTGACACATTGTGTGCACGTTGTTTATGAAGTGATGTTGGGGAAGGTAAGCCAGCCATTCATCTTTGCATGTTTAAGCTTTTATGATTCATTTTGCAGATGACAAATGGCAAAGATGTGAAATCGATGCAGGTTCAAAAGACCACTGGGTTCAAATGTCTCACACCATAATTGAGCCCGTATGACTAGATGATCAGATAGCCCTAATATTAAAGAAGGGACCCTGCCACATGCATGGCTTTGCTGGGCTCCTTTGACACGCAAGACATGGTAGGGGTGTGGGGGGGTAGGACACTGACATGTCCGAGCATGTCGTGATCAGCCAGTGCACCTCAGGTGTGCTGTGAAGCAGCACAGATCTTGGTCCAAGCGCTCGCCATCACTCGCCTCGACTACGGCAACTCTCTCCCGGCCGGACTCCTTGCCTCCGCAATCGAACCCAGAACGCAGCAGTGCGCCCGGTGTTCAGATTACCACAGTTCTCCCATCTAACTCCCCTCTTCCACGACCTCCGCTGGCTCCCGGTAATCGCTTGCATTAGATTCAAGACACTGGTACTGCCTACAAGGCTGTCAACGGAACTAACCCTACCTACCTCCAAACATTAGTCAGACCCCACGACCCAGCCCGAGCGCTCGGCTTAACAACTTGGGCTAGACGACTGGTACCACCTTCATTAAGAACAGGCAAACTAAGTACCAACTAAAAAGTACTAAAAGTACCAACTCTTCTCTGTTCTGGCACCGCAGTTGTGGAAGGAGCTCCTGGCTGATGTCAGGACGGCAGAGTCACTCACCAGCTTCTGCAAGAGACTTCACCTGGACTCTGCATAACCCCCCTCTCCTAACCCTTACACTAACTCACGTATTTGTCTTTATTGTTTGTATACGTAATTGTTTTGTTGTTTGTATGTCTTTGTACGCCATTATTTATAGTACTTAGCATTGTTTAGCATATTGTATGTTCTTAGATGTTGGTAATGTTGCCTGTCAGAATGGCACCTCTGCTCTTATCCCAGCGATTATGCAGGCAACCTCGCAATTTTGAAGGTTATTTGAACGACCTTTTACCAATTATGAATGCTTGAATCCTGTTCTATTCTTATGCTTCATGTATCACAGCGATATATTGCTTTCAACAAATGTACTTATTTATAGCCATTTCCATTTTTCATGTTCCCATTCATCTTGACTCAAATCCGACATAAAGAGAGATATCTGTGAGAGTGTTGAATGTGAGAGCTCCATCAATGAGCCCCGTTGTACTAGTGAGAACATTTACACACGACTTCTGCATATAACATATACACAGAGGTGTGTTAAGACTACTCTGAGAAGGCTACAGGGCGGTCCCTTAGAATTTCATGAGCCGGCGATGAACAGCACACTAATACATGTGCACTATAATGTTGGAGGTTTGGAATTTCCAGCAGTTCTTAAGTATTAAATATGTGCTTGGTGTGCAGGTTCATATTTAACCGAATAGGCAGATCCTTACTGCACGTGACACACATTAAACATATATAATACCATCACGTTTTAGGTATACAGTGTATATAGAGAGATACTGTATATGGTAAATGTTGTGGAGAGTGCGTGTGGTTGGTTTAAACAGTCTACCCTGGCCCAGTTAGAGTGGGGGGTTGGGTGAAGCTGCACACCTGTGATGCATTGGCTTATCACATTGTCCAACTCTGCAATAAACCCGGTATATTGCAGAGTGTGACATTCTGTAGGCAGAGCAGATGGTAGCTGCTAACATGCTAGCACTCTTTCTACGTGTGTGTGTGTGTGTGTGTGTGTGTGTGTGTGTGTGTGTGTGTGTGTGTGTGTGTGTGTGTGTGGCGACGGCTGGTTTAACCTAGGTGTGCAGCCTCACTCAGCCTCAGACTAATCAGCCTGGTCAGGTGAGGCTACTTAAACCAGCCACGGATCACACACACACACCACAAATACATGTACACACACACACACACACAGGTGCTCTAACATAGAACCACCATGTAGAAAAAGACATACATTTATCAGTGCTCAAAGTTTGACGTCACAAGCTCTTCACATCACACAGAAAAGTCACACAATGGAGCAGAATAAGGGATAAAGTGAAACAATAAGGCTGTTTCAATAATGAACAACAGGATGTTTGTGTTTTTCAATGAACAGAGTCTAGGATTGATGTGTTGCAAGGCTTTGATGTAGAACATGTGTGTGTTTGCACACACACTTGTGTGTGTGTGTCTGTGTGTGTTATTTATTCAAGGTGAGCAGTTCACAACAGCCCTGAGCTATTTGGACTGTATTGTTACAATTAATTATTGTTTCATTTTTTTGCCTTCGGTTTTCTCACAGTCACACATTATGGTGAAATTAAAACATAATTATGCTCACAACATGTGGGTATGTTAGAATTATAATTACCATGAAAAATAGTGAGAATACCAATGCTTAAGGTAAGACGATTCGCTAAGGATGGAGCTGTACTGGTCACTGTGTATTGAAACACACACACAAACACACACACACACACACACACGCACAGTAAAACCATTGTGGCAGCCTCTCTCCCTCGCCCCCTCTGTCTCGTTGGTTTGGGTCCAGTCAATACACAGCACACATTGTGGCGGCGGACGCGACGTGAAGTTGTGATCGCGCCGTGTGAGGCTGACGGTTTCGACGTGCCGGTGAGTTCTCAGTCCCCCTGGCACTGCCGTCACCCGCGGACACACAGTGTTCACCTTCTTCGCCAATGTTGAATTGTGTGGAAGCATAACTCACTCGCTTCTTTTACTGCAACATTCCATCCCTGGTTTACAAACATAGCAGGCCAACGGCTCTCTGACAATGGCTTTAGTGTAACCAATTGGCTTGGTTGCACTTACAAAGACTGTCAGTGGGTGCACTGTACACAAAGATAAAAATATCACATTGGAATATCTAAGGTCATTATTTGTTCTCTTTTCCGCCGTTTTCTTTTTTTATATGATTCACCCAGTTAGAAAAAAACGCCTCGAAGTCGTGCCTATAAACTTCGGCTCAAACACATCTTTGTATGGCTATAAGAAAATCTTTCCGCCCCAGACAGAGCATATATATAAAGCCAAAATGACTCATGGTGGGGTCCTGCAGTGTGACTGGTCAATGCAATACAAAGCTGAGAGCGAGACACACACCTGTGTGCCTCAGCGGCTCCAGTTCGATGATCCTGTCAAATCAAATACCTCAGACAGGGCACATGCTGCGATGGGGTCAGCTGCTGCAGCCGTTGTGGTTGTTGTTTTCATGTATTTTATAAAGGCAGGAGATCAAAATAGATAAGCACATTACCAAAGAGTTCCACTCGACTGCTTTGCTCTGCCCCCTTCCTCTCTGACCTTGGTAACAGTGCACCGTTAATCACGATTTCATTAATCATACTCTCCCGTAGGCGCCTCCGACTACGGCGCGTCTGCGATGAAAAATCATGCTAATCCTCTCCTTTAGCCTAGTTTGTATGATAATGTCATGTCGAGCATTACTTTTCACCGTTTTTTCTTCTGTTGACATGGGTTAGAGAGCATGTCGTGTCCAGCGTTGAACAAAGTGATTCTGATTTTCTGGTGAAATGGTTTCCCCTGAATTGAAAATGGCTCACATCACCCCTGTGAGTTGTATCAAGTCGGTGCTTTTTCACTCACGGAAACCTCGTCATTGCTAAGGTCTCGCAATACGTGCCTTCTAAAGGGCAATGGCAAAGTTTCATCCATTTTATTCTCAATTCCAAATGCGTGCGCTGCATTGTTGAGCGCAGCAGGTGTGCGGTGTGGGGCGGTGCTCCGCTCCGCTCCCGGGCGTCGGTGTGAGCTGCAGACTCCCTCGCAACGAGCCGCTGCTCGTGGCCCCAGGCTACGAAACATCAGCACTCTGATCATGCGCCTGGAAGCAAATGCTGTGGATCGTCTTGAGGTGGAGGAGCGGCTGCTACCCCCGCCGGCAGGTGGGTGTTGCAGGTGTTACCGTGTGTGCAGGCGTTAATACCATGTACAAGTGGTCATGCAAACTATTGACAAACCACCGCGCGCACACACATACACGGACGAATGAACACACGCACAGACACACACACACACACACACACACACACACACACACAGATACACACAAACATCATCCATGTAGAAGAACACACAAACTCGTATATGTGCACACATGCACACACACACACACACAGATACACACAAACATCATCCATGTAGAAGAACACACAAACTCGTATATGTGCACACATGCACACACACACACGCACACCATCCACATGCAAGAACAAACGTGCACATGTTTGTTCTTGCGTGTGCAAACACACACATGCACACAATTTACAGCCATGAATTTGAGCCATAGATTGCACACCTATTTAACTTCCAAAGATAACTATCCCAAGAACAAACATAGAATGCATCATATTCGTGCAATCAAACAGAGATTTGAAATGATCAAAGTATGGTATTGGTAATTTAATACATTGGTCAATACAGTTCTGGAGAGTGACTGACTGGACCAATGAAGTGTGTGCGTGTGTGTGTGAGGCAGGCGGGGGGGAGGGGACTGTGCAGGGCTTGCTGAGTGAGCAAACATCATTGATTAAACTGATCGCTGGTGGTTCAAACACAAAAAAAGCTTGGCGAGCCATCACCTTCAAGACTCTTGGGGTTACTCAGAAGGCGGTCTTCTATCGATGTCATTTAGAGGGGCTTAATGTTGAGTTTGCTGGCATGTTAATGTTCATATAAGTATCTCATGTCCAGCAAGTAGAGACGCCCGGATGATCAGACTACAGGATGTGAGTCAAATATAGATCTTCACTGTTCATGTCTGTCTTTCTGCTAAGTTATTTCTGAGCTCTGGTTGCATGTATTTCCACCCATATACGTGTGATGTGAATTGCAGTGTGTTAATGTATGTCCGTGTGAATGTGAGGCACTAACATGCCTTGAGTGGCCGCGTGGTTAATTACAGCCCATTTATGAGCACGGAAACATGCCAAGCTGAAAAGGTCTGGCTTGAATGGTGCATGGCAGCTTCTTCAGACCTATAAATCAAAGATGAATTCTTGACAGACATGAATGAGGGTCTTCTCAAGTATCATCCTGCAACCACTGAATGTTATGATCCCACCAAGAGGGACCACCAAACAACTTGGCTGGATTCAGCCTGTGATCTGTGGGCAGTGGGGGCGTTTAGAGAGAGTTTAGCACAGTAAACTCTATAAACATGTTATTAAATACTGGCCTGGGGTCACAAGGGGACAGGGGGAAGGAAGCAAGAGGCAATCTATTCATAATATTGTTTTTCCTATGAGCTGGGGATGTCATATATCATAAGGTCTTATTGCAGTTTGGGGGTGTAGGTTAGAATGGGTGAAGGTAAGTGTAAGCAGGATTCCTCAAAGGTACCCTGCTTACATTTCACACATTGGCCTCTTTGAAAGTCCTAAAATTGCATCATTGCACGTATCCTGCTTACATTTACCTTCAAGGATGCAATTGGATGACTTTCAAAGAGAATATTGCAACCAACTATATTTGTTGTTGCTGTGGCCTTAAAGATGAACAGACCAGCAACTATTTTTCCTACGGATCAAAATGAAATGTTTCAGCAGGAGGCTGGAAAAGCATGATATATATGTTAATAAAAGAACATATTAGGATTTAAATATGTTCCCTCCAAGATGTTTGACCAACATGATGAAGTCATCATCACGTTTGTATAGAATTTATATCATTTGCACATCAGCTCAATTATGACTTGAGTTACTTGAGTTATTTGAATTATGTTTGAGTTGTGTGTTTATTAAAATCTTGCAAACAGAGTTAACATTAAGACCAAACAAGGAGCACATATACACACCCATGTAACTTTCAGCTCACGATTTTCTCTCCACTGATATACGTATATATATAAATAAACTCTAATTCTGTGGGCAATTAAAATCTGCCTAGTCTGTTCGGTTGATAAGCATGGCAGCATGGGCGGATAGAACATGTAACTATGGCAACGGGGAAGACATTAACACGTACATTTAGCAACAAAGTCAAGTGTTGGGCTGCGTGACGAGGGGGTGTTTCACACCCCTGTGCACTCGGCTCACAGCGTGGCGGCGGAGCTGCGTGCTGGCCTACAGCGGCTCACGCCGTCACTTGATTGGCTATACATCATCGTTCCGTCTCCACCCGCACACCTCCCGTGCCAAATCATCTGCTTATGCGCCGCGACGTGTACATTGTACAGGCGGCGCACTACGGAGAACAATGTGCACCGCAGCCGCCAGACATTCATTACGGCTCTTCTTGAAAAGCTGCATAGTTTAGCCAGCGTTTTATTTTATTCCAGCCTTAATCCCCCTGCAGTCTTGCAAATAATGAAGAATATATTTCCCTGCGCTTCCCTGTGGTAGAAGAACGTGATTGTTTTTGGTTTGTTTACAGTTGCTCGCTCCCCAAAACACTGCAACCTGAACACGAGGTATCCTCAGTATTACCCCCCCCCACCCCAGGCTTTACATTTAACCATTCTAATCTATTTTATATGTTTACATGTACAAACAATCCACTCTACATTCATTTACGGCATCAAATGCTCATGGAGTGATTTATGTACATTGAAGGTAAAGGTATACTATATAAGCCATATGTTTGTGCAGTGCAATGGTATGCTGACGTTTGAGGTCTATCCAACGGTAAAGAACGAGGTGCCTGTCTGGCTGTGTGTCGAAGACGAGGCGAGAGAGAAGCATCCCTCGGGGGTAACGCTACGCAGGCCCTGTACCGACCCCCACGACATCCTCATCACCGTCCCCTACAGAAACCCCGTCTCCAGCAGTTTCCCTGCATACCATTCAGCGCAATGGCTTTCACGGAATCGTATGCAGCTTTTAGCTTCACAAATGAAGATACATTCTGCGTTTGTGTACTTCGCAAACATCAGGATGTGCCACCCATGTGTGAATAGTATTCAAGAACGATTCTATTCAAGCATACTATTCAATCATAGTTTAAACCCTTTTCATGAAATCGGGTATGAATACAAAAAACCCCCAACTAGCATAAATACATATACATGCATATTGCATTGTCTCATATCAAGGACTAGAAACTGAAATATGCTGGAAATAAATACAAAATTCTTCTTTGAAAATGGATGAGCGGCAGAACCTCTTACCACAGCCTATTTAACGTCGCATGTGAACTTCAAAAGTCCTGCTCAGCCAATAAGCACGCAGAAGCAGCAGGCGTACGTACGCATGTACAGATGTGTCGGCGAGGGAGGTCTTGTGGTGAAACTAGGCTTCCATGTATATTTAATGACTGGACGTGGATGTAATAAGGTTTGGCGTGCTAAAGACGAGGGACCTTCGCTGTCTCCCCAGACGCACCAGGGGGCAGAAATCGGCCGAGATTCACTGCGTGTGTTTTTTGTGGCTTCGGTCGCTACATGCCTGACCTCCTTGTCATTGTGAAGTCATAGGTGTGAATACTCACATCAGACTGTGTGTGCGTGTCTGACTGAATGAATATGCACCCCATCTGTTGCGATGGAATACAAAAAAAAAACATACTCAATATGTTTTTAGTCTTTTATTACTATATATTATAAATAATCTGAATATTCATATTTAGAAAATACAGTGTACTCCAACGTGTAGGCCTTGTTTCAAATTGTACAACTTAATTGCATCATAAAACTACGTAGGAACCTGAGACACACAAAAAACTGGACAAATTAAAAAAAGGAACCAAATTGCTAAACATGTACAGCAGTTTTCTTTCATGTATATCGTGCTACATAGTAGCAATGACCAAGCCAAAGGATGGGAACAGATTGGACTTCTGCGTCAAAACATCAAGAAACCACACACCAGGTCCCCGCAGCTCAGGGGCCCGCAGACGCTGGCCCTGCGAGGGGAGTACAATGTTTAACATTTATCATGTGACGTCACCTGCACACCGCAGACATCATGGTCAATGGACAATATAACCGTGTTCAAAGATGTACACACACACACGCACGCACGTGCACGCATGCACACACAGACACACACACACACACGCACACTGTTTCTCTCTCCCCCTCTGTATAGGCTCATCATAAGGAACCCAGCAGTGTGTTGGTGATGGACCATTTCTGCCCTGTGCATTTCTGCAGCGCCAGACGGTACCCAAACTCGTTGTCCTCACTCTCCACCAGCTCCAGGCACCTTTTGGATTTCCTGTTCTGAATGGCTCCGCCCTGGAACATATAAAACCAACAAACAAGGAAATGAATGGGCGGCAGACGGCGACAACATTCTGGATAGAGAGAGATGTATATCGGCCCTCGAGGGCTCACCCCCCCACACACACACACACACACACCAATCGGGCCCTTTCCGTACAGGCACGGATCAGACACTGCACTTGGCCGGTGCATTGCTGAGGACCCAAGGAAGTGCAGCGTCGGGTGTGAAGTTTGGGTTTGGGTGAGCAGCCATACTGAAGACGGTGCAGTCGGTCCGTTTGACACGTTTCGAACGGGAGAGGGGCGAGTATATTTTAAGGCGACGAAGAAGCAGAGAAATACCCGAACAGACACAAACGAAAAATGTATTCATCTAAAAAATACATAAATAAACGAAAGCCTAACTTGTCATGAGTGCGGAGCAGTGGCAGGTGTCAGGTTAATCAGGCGAGGCCCGGGAGCTGCGGTCTCTGAGCGTCACCATCGCTCCTTCTTCTGGGGCCAAACAACTGCAGCTATATTTATCGTTTCTTTTTTTTTTCTTCCTGAAAATGGATTTGCACCATATCGCGCAGCAGCATGTTTTTGTCCACTTGTAATTTAAAACCATGGCAACCGTGTCAAGAAAATGATACGGCAAATAATGGGTGTGATGTGTGATCCTGTAATTATGAGCATTCTGTCGTATTTTTTAGACTGACGCATGCGATACGTTTGTCTGCAAAATGAACCGAACAAGACCCCACACATCCCAACGCAATTAGCTGTGGTAGCACACTGGTTGTAAAAGCACCGTTTTATATCAAAGCACTTCTCATATGGCTGCCACTCAGTTGTAGGAAGAGACACGGCACACACACACACACACACACACACACACACACAAACACCGACAGCATCTGCATATTTCTCTTGAGGTGGATGACAAAAGTTCCAGGAAGTTTCAGCGTGAAATTGAGGCCACAGAAGAAAAGAAAAAAACCATCCACGGAAATTCAACTCAATTTGAAAGATGAATAGGACTTATGCATTTCCATTGAATACAAACCGAGGCAGTGCTTCAAGGTCTGACAAAGTCGAGGTCTCTCCTCCTCCTCCTCGAGATCTGCTCATTATGAAAAAAAACACTGGCTAAGGGCGAGCCAGCCAAGGCCCCAGCGGAGACAAGAGTGTGAGAGCGCCCGGCAGAACAATCAGAAGACAAACGCCTCCTGACAGCCAGCCGGATATCAGACAGAATTGTCAACTGGTTACACTCCATTTCCATCCTCAGTCTGACCACTCTAGCCCATTTCCGTGGGGGAGGAGTGGGATTCGATCGATGCGTAGCCACGGCAACTGAATGGTTTTAACAAGCGAGCGAGAAGTAAAAACCAACTCCGATGTTGGCCGTAAAATGTAAAATACATTTGTTAATCAAGAGGGTCCTATTACATTGAAGGGTACGAGTAATGAAGTCAAAGTTTCAGAGTTGTCGGTGTAAGTCTCCTACAGCCAATGCCTATTCTGGTAGGATTTGCATAAAGAGCTTTTCTTTTAAAGGTTTGAAAACTCAATGAAAAAACGATAATAGCAACAATAATCATACTCTGCACACATCTCCATGGCAGCCAACAAGCGTCACCACTCTATTAACCCGAGCACACGCACAATTTGTGTAGTTAGTTAAGTAGTTTGAGAGGAATAAAACTCTACATTCACGAGGAGAAACCAACCATACACACTGTCAGACAACAATACCGGTCAGTGACAATACTCGCTCTTGATTACAACACCGCAGCGCACAATAGTAGCAGCCAGGCGAGGACGAACACAAGAACAAGACTCCTAGTTCCCTCAGCCTCCGCCACGCTGTTTCGGACCGCTGTGGCTGCTGGGAGCAGACTTCTGCCAAAGCGAGCCCTTCTGCACCTCAGGGTGCTGTACCTGTGCCCCGAGGGCAGTGCACTGAAGTGACGGTTGAGAGTGGGTGTACGGTGCGCTGTCCTATTGTGTCTGCAATGCGCGTGGTGCTTGATCGCCGGCGTTACGGTTGAGCTCTGAGAGGGTGGTGGGAGCAGGAGTCGGGGGGGGGAGACCTATATATCTCGGCAGCGGTGTTGGCTATGCGTGCAAGTTTGACCCGGTTCCGTGGAGCAGTAGTAGTACAGAGCGGCACAAGTTGGACGATACTTCAGTTCAGCAGCCGGAGAAGGAGGGCATGGAGTCCTTGGAGTTTGCGGACGGCTGACAGGAAATGTATTGCATTTACGCAGCTCTTTTATCCAAAGCGCTTTACGGTATCGCCTGACATTCATCCACTCACACACCGACGGCGGGGCCGACCGCGCAAGGTAACGACCGACACGTCTGGAGCAATTAGGGTTCGGCGGTGTCTTGCTCAGGGACACCTCGGCACTTCGCTAGACGGGGCCTGGGGATCGAACCAGCAACCCTCCTGTTGCCAATTTCACTCGTGCACATTGCTTTTTATCTTTTCATTTGAACGGCGCCGCGCCGAGGGGATAGCGCTTGGGTTTCATCAAGGCGGCCTCCCTCCGTTTGAGCGAAACCACTTCAACGACGGCATCGATAATTAGTACTCGAAGATCAGGTGAGCAGCTCCTTCCCACACACCGCGGAAACACACTCGGCTTCAAGCTGAGCGAGTTTGACTTTGAGCGTTACACGCCAGTCCACGGCCATCTTACGACGCTGGTAACCAGCAGGTTCTTAAGAGGGCGTTCTAGAAGCTTACGTTCGGAGGAAAAGAGACCTTCTTACTCCACCTACCTACCGATCACCACCCGCACTGAAAACTCCTCCTTACCATTTATTTATCCCGGTCCTGAAAGGGGATTCCTACGTTGAATGCAAGATGTCCAAGCGTTCTCCGTGACCCCCCAACACCTATATGACGTCATCCTTCGTCCATATCAACAAACTAACTTCACTGAAAACCGTTGAAGGCGTGGTCTGCACTCATGAACCATTATCGAAACAAAAGTAGGACAGATTATTATAGTTACAGTTAGTTATTATAGTATTCTGGATCCGTGTTTTGGACACATTCCACGTGTTTTATGTATCATGTCAATGTTTTCTCGAGGTATAAATCAATACATAGACTCTGAACGACACACAAAACGTCGAGTGTTGGAGCTTTTGTTTTGGGGCGTGCGACTGGGGGCTGATAAGGGGGACAGAGAGAGTAGTTAGTCCACGTTGGCTCGCCGTAATGGGAGGAACTCGGTCAGCCGTGAAATCTCTTTTCAATCTGGGCGCCCCCGTCGGCCCTTAATGAGACGTCTGCAGACAGATGAAACCTGAGGCTTTCTTTTGCTTTTGGACAAACACTCAACAACACTAGATCCCCGCACCAAGGGAACGGCCTCTTTGGGTTTAACCCCACGTTAACAACGTGCTCTGCTTTCCTTATTGCTGATGCTTGTCTATGACTCCTCTTCCCCGTCGGTGTCCTCGCGGATCTGTCAGGGACTTGACACAAAGTCTCTGATGCTGTGATCGTGTGTCTGGGTCTCCGAATGCAATCTAAAGCTTATCTTACTTTGATGGTAAACAACATAAATCAAGAGAGGACAAAGAATCTGCTGCTCTGAGCTGTGAATGTCGTGTGAAAGGTATAGGCTCACGTATAGCTTGTATCCGGGGGGAACAATGACTTTAAATCCAAATCACAATATAGCCATATAGTGCAATATCCAAATCGCAGGAGCGGCAATGTTTGGATACCATTTAAATATGCAAATGTATAACAGCATTATGAATTAAGTAGTGTAGTGCTGCAGAGATGCCCTGGCCTACCAATGTTTTCATCCAGATGTAAGAAAACTTGCTTATTTGGTACAGACTGTAGCAAATGTCCCAACATGATTTAACATTTAACAATTCAAAGTGAAAGTGAAAACATGTGATGCAAAAATTATCAATCCTACTCAGAGTGAATCTTTATCACAATTGCAATATATACTGGTAAACAAAACAACATGTTTTCTATGCAAATAAATATTGATAAATACTGTATCATCATTGCCATTGTCACCGCCATTACCGCGACCATCTTGGTGTGTGTGTGTGCGGTGTGTGTGTGTGTGTGTGTGCGCACACACCTGTGTGAAGAGCCAATACAGCTTCATGCGCTTGGCTGCGGCGTAGCTGCACTCCACGAGGCGCGGGCGTCCGTTCACATCCACCAGGCACTTGTTGTCGTCGTCGTCCACGGTGGGACTCAGCAGGCCCACGTGCAGCAGCTGGCCGCTGGTGTAGTAAACGTTCTGGAACAGACCGCCAGGCAGAGCCGTCAGCGCGGAGCCTCGAGCGAGAGGCCGCGTCTCCCCTCTGTTCCCTTCGCACGGTTCTTCACAGCCCACTGCTGTGGAGTGTGTGTGTGGTGGGATGCTGGTTCTATCAAGTAGTACGGTACGGTACAGTACGTTAAACTTCTTGAACCTTGAAACTATGCATGTTTTTGAATGGCGTCATGAATGTCTGTTAAGATTTGCATTTTGGGTTATCCGAGGTTTACAAAGGTTTGTCTGAATATGCTGAATATGCTTCCCATTTCAGTTCACAACCAATCAGGTGCCTCCGTGCTCATACCACCAGCAGCATCTAGACTCCATCGGGGGGGATCTCATCTGCCGGCAGACTTCATGGATCCATCGTCACGTGATAAATTATACTGTTCAATTTTATAGCAAGTTCCCCAGATTGAAATGTCCTCAGCTTTACTGTCCACCAACAAAGGGAAACAAACCAGTCCAGTCTCCAGCAGGAGATGCCATCTCGTGTACCAAACGCGGAGCCAATTTGAGGTCAACATATAGAATGCGGCCCCCTGGTCATAAAATATGGAACGGAGCGTAGCGTGATGTTGTCTTTAAGCCTTTGGGTTTGGAACAGATTTTCATGGCGCTTTTCCGACTGAGCCCAAAACGCAGGGACGGATGTGGTGCGGACGTCTCATCAATTATTGAGGAATGATGAATATGAATTCGGCAGCCAAGAGGCATGGCTAATTGTGCCCTCTACCATTCAATCACAGCCTCTTCTGCAGCGTGCCCGCGTTAAGTAAACACCAACTAAATACCAGAGAGCGCAGGCATATGCATAAAAGCGTAAATAGCATCAATAATCTCAATGCATGTGTGGTATGTGTGTGTGTGTGTGTGCTATGGGCATGTGTGTGATACGTGTGTATGTGATTTGTGCGTGTGTGTGATATTTTATTATTTCATCTTCTGAAAAATGGTATGCATCTAACCTAATGTATGTATGTATGTATGTATGGGGGAGGTGAGGGGGCTCCCAAGGAATACAAATATGAATATATCACGCAATTTATTTCACAGATGTTGAAAATGATATGTGGTCGACTGATCTCGCCATGTCAGTTGTTGGAGTGGTAGCACCGTCGCCTCATGAATATGGATGTAGCGTCTGCCCATTGGTTTATCCATATTTGGCACATTGAGGGCGGGACTTGACTATCCCCCTTGCACTAGTCTCATTCATATTCAGACCTTAACCTTTTAACAGGATATATATATCAAATAGAAATACGCAAAAATACGTCTGATTGTATGGCAGTGGATGGGAAACTGACCTTACGTCTCACTTGATTTATACTCCGTTCATTGAGTTTCCTAATGACTTGATGGTCTCTATCGCTAGTCTCATGCGTAAATCAATACTGCATGATGTTCATTTAGTAAATGATGGTCCTTTGTTGAGTAAAATAGACAATAAAGCAGCGTAGCTTTAGGATGTGGCCAACAACCTGTCAATCACGATGTGGCCCTTCCACTGTGTGTTTTCAGTTCAGGAAAGCAAATTGTTACATTTTGGTTGCCAAAAAATGTC
>OMOU01048338.1:6985-21034 GCA_900312585.1 Malacocephalus occidentalis
CCCCCCCCCAATTCATTTCACAATGATGTTTAAGTTGTGTTTGGAGTGTGTTTTGTTGTTTTTGTTTGTTGTGGAAACCCTACACCCTTGAACATGCACACACATAGTAAGCCAACTAGCAGCACAACACGCGTGTGTGGAGATTTAGGTCAGTTCACCTGCAATGCACTAGGTTGCCTTTTCTGCTGAACACAGGCTGGATCTTAAGGGCTGGACAATGCATTTCAACAACATTTAAATGGCTGGAGGTTGGGTATGATCTTCATCGTACTATGATTTAATTAAGTCACCATATTCACCTCAAAGCATCCTCATGAGCATTTAAATGCAACTGTCAAAACTATAGGTGTTGGTTCATCTTCAGTGACTTCCGGTAACCAATGACGGGTCAACCTTTCCCACCTCCACCCTCTCTAGGTGGTGGAAGATAGACGCGGGCCACAGGTAGGGCTTTGTGGTGGTCCACCTTGGCCTGCTGTCTGGCGGCGTGGCTGCAGGATCTGGTTTCCATTCCCCTCTTTCCTTCCCTCCCTCCCACCGCATCCCAGCGGACCACTGTTACAAATGACATCAGAGCCCCGCGACAGCCGCGGGCAGCTGCACCCAGAGGGTGGGGGGAGAGAGAGAGAGAGAGAGAGAGAGAGAGAGAGAGACAGAGAGAGAGAGAGAGAGGGGGGAAGTGGCGCACACCCAAACTCTGTCCCACTCCATGTTCCCACATCCATATCCTCCGTGTTGTTTCTCTCAAGACTGACTGCTTCACGCAGTCAGTCCCCGTCCCCCCCCGTAAGGATTTGGAAGTGGTTGGGCAGCTTATTGTTCTGTTGTGAACCGTCAAGGAATGTTAAACAGGTGCTGACTCCTTACCCTCCACCCTCACCCTAAGAATCACGGAACAACTGGCATGTGCACCTGTTTTCTACAAAGCTGGGAAACTGCTCAGTGATCTATATCCCGTTTCCAAATCACAGTTGAGAGTCCAAAGGAAAAGGGTGTCTTTCTTTTACATTTCCTTTGGTCAGCTTAAGTTGTAAGCATGTGAGCATTAAACCAATACAATATATGAATTTGGATATCCCCTGTTGCTCTACTTTCGTAATGCTGACATAATGCTTGTATGTTTTTTGTACAATTGATGTTTTTGCTATCCGTCGGTTCCTGAATAATTCAGGAATCCAGCAGTCCTAGTGTGTTGTACAGAACTTCTGGGGGAGGCACGGAGCCTGGGCCAGAAACTGCGAGGGGCGGAGTTATGCCTTGTTTCCTGTTTCATGACAGAGATATTCTACAGAAGACAACTCATGACCACGACTGGATTGTTCCACTCTACATGGTGTTGACTTTACAACTCTACAGACACCTTCTTACAGTTTACTACTGCTGGCTGTGTTTGTGCCAATACTTGTTTATAGATCCCCACCTCCAGCAGTTTGATTGGTGGGAACAAATCTGAAGCAAAAAAAAGGGAAATGCCCCCTTCACTCAAAATTGAGCTTGTCTGCCATCAGACTTTTAGATGGCTTTTAGATAATATTCTTCATCTGGTTTGTGACACTTTAATGTAACTGCCATACAAGTAAACACATTTTAGTGAGTGATCACTAAAATGAAACCTATTGATTACAAAAGCTATTATTATTTAGATTCAGGCAATATAAAAAAAAGTATGGTACCAAGCCAATTGTGAAAACATCTCTTTGGTCTGCTTGTCTGAGTATTGTTTTATTGAGTTCACATTGGAGGAGAGAGGAGACAGAGTGAAATGCTACCATAATGCTGTGGACAGGCTTATAATGTTGTGCTCTCCTGATTGTAGTAAGTGAAGCTCATTGAAACATAGCCTACTGTGCTCTTCAATGGCACAATGACATTCAGATGTTTGCTATTTGGACACTATATTGTAGTTGGCCTACAATATAGTGCAATATTTAGGCCTATCAATCTTGACTTTGTAGGTTGCTGTGCACACTATTTGTACATATAATATGTAATAATAATATAGTACAAATGTTAAATGAATAAATACAAATACGCCTATATTACCTTACCCTGAGGGGGACAGAGGGGATTAAAGGAAAGATCGAGACAAAGGAGGTCAGCCGCACAATTTCCTTCTGAAGATTGTGGGATGCTACGGCGTGCACCACAGCGACACCCTGTGGTGGAACATGACATGATCGATACAACAATGGAAAGTGTGTATAACCAGCATAGCATCAGTAGTTGTTATAATCAAACTTAGTGACACAGAATTTCTATACAATCTGTAATTTCTAGAGAAACATCCATATAGGTGAAAAATATAGATATAATACTAGCCTCATAAGCCAACAGATCACTGAAAACTGCAAGAGGTGACTCAGAAAAAGATGAATTCATCAGAGAAAAACGTCATCCAGATCACCTGAGGAGCAAATGAGTCCCCCAGAGGCTCTCCAGGAGACAGCTGTTTCAACCCATCAGCACACACGCACGCACACACACGTGCGCGCGTGCACCTTTGTGGACACAAACATATACACAGAATACACGTCTACTTGGCATACATACACACACACGCGCGCGCGCGCGGCCTGGCTGGGGTCCAGAGCCGGGGGTGGGTTGTGCCATAGGCCCATATGGCTGTTCTGGGTCACCGGCTCCACAGGAGCACGAGCAGCACATCACATCCGTTTAACAGGATTCAGCGGGACCCTCCACTCTTGCCCTTTTAACTCACACATGTCTGGTTATTAACTTGTTCACATCGTGTCACGTTCCCCCCTCCCTTTATGTTGTGAAGTTTATCTCCAGCGAGGTTTGGTGGTGAATCTGCACCAAACTTGTTTAGCGCTAGCAAAGCACTTTCTGTTGTGTCAACACATTGACTATTCAGTGTTTCCGTGAGACAACAAACAAACTAGCGCTGGTTTTTGAGTGCTTGACAAAACAATTGTCTAAATCCAGACAAGCTTTCTTCCTCTGAAATCCTCGCTATTCTGACCTGATCAAGAGACAGTGGAAGAGACAGTCAATGTTGAATAAACACACCTGTAAAGCTCTTTAAATGTCACATGCGGACTGACCTGGCCCAGGTTAGATAGAGCGGACTTCAAAAAATGCACCAAAAAGAACTCAACATTTCCTTTCTGCTTCTTCATTTTAGGTTTTGCATTGTCTTTGATGTGCACAAAGCACAGCTAGCATTCATAATTCAGTTGAGCGTACCTGTTAGCAGCACCGCCCTGGTGTCTTCCAAGCTCTCCTCCTCCAGCGAAGGATGTCTCTATTCTCACAGGGATCCGCTTCAATGCTTCTCTCTCTTTCTTATTCTCTCTTTTCTTGGTGATTGCCATGAGGCGAACAGCAGGAGGCCAATGAAACTATTGAGAGTACTTTTACTTTAGGTACTGTAACTGTAATAATGTACATTTTGAGGTATTTTACTGAAGATACAGTAAGATCAACCTTTACTAATCCCCAGAGGGAAGTTCAGGTGTCATTGCAGTAATGAGCATGAAACACTGGAGGAGCAGGTAAGATTACAGAACTAAATCAGGATAATAATAATAATAAAATAACAACAACACCAACACTGAGCAGCTGGCCTTAAATATCTGCCCTGGATCTCTGAACGAGTGAATGAGAGAACAGGTGTACAGTGTTTATTTAGTTTCAATACTTAACCGGTTGCACCGTGGGCCTGAGAGGCATGTAATTTCATCTGTGCTGTATGTCAATAAAGCACATTTGACAAATAAAAGAACTTAAACTTGAATTTGAACTTAAATAGTCTATCTATGCATCTCTGTCTATCAATAAATAGCAATGTATGGATACAAATATGAATAAATATATGAGTTCATGTATATAGAGAGTGGTATGGCCCATGTGTATGTGTGGCAGAGTCCATGCAGGATTCAGTAGTTAACTGTCCAAAGTAAGTAACAGACAGCATGTCTCAGTGCCTTTACTGGTTTTTAGTGGTTTATAAAAATTCAAGATTCAATAAGTTTATTCATCACACATACAGGATGCCCAGCGGAATGTGCAACAGAACAATACAAAGATCACCATTGAATTGGAGGGATCAGAATCGAATAGAAATATCACCAAAATAAGCATGTAAACGGCAAGGCTTATAAACAACAAGGCAATATAAAAACCAAAAATACGAAATGAAAAACATTTATTATAAGTGAGTACAAACCATGTATGTATATCATAATACATATAAACTATGTGAGTGCATGTACTGTGTCCTAACTATGTGTGCATGTGTGTATATGAGTGTGTACATGGGATAGACAGTGGGTAGGCCTCAGTGAGGTCAGAGTTCACAGTCCTGATGGCCTGTGGAAATAAACTCGTTTTAGTCTCTCTGTTCTAGCAGCATGACTGCGGAGGTGCTTGCGCGACCGCAGCAGTTAGAACAGTTTGTTGTTGGGGTGGCGAGGATCCTTTAGGACCCTGCAGGCTCTGGTTCCACACCTCCTGGAGTACAGGTCCTGCAGGGTGGGGAGTGTAGTACCAATAGTGTGTTCAGCCGAACTACCCTCTGCAGGGCCCTCCTGTCCTGAGAGGAGCTATTGCCGAACCAGGTAGTGATGCTTCCTGTCAGGATGCTCTCCACCACACCAGCCAGGAGGATTCTCCAGGAAACTTCCTCAGCTGCCTGAGGTGGTAGAGGTGCTGTTGTTGAGGTGCCTTCCTCACCAGTGTACCTATTAGGAACTGTGAGCAAATGTGTGTAAGTCCACTGATGTTGTTGTGTCCACAATCAGCTCCTTAGTTTTGGAGACATTCTGCATGGAGCTGTTGTCTTGGCACCGGAGTGACAGGTTTGCAACTTCCTCTAGGTAGGCCATCTCATCGTTAACGGAGATCAGGCCCACCACCACTGTGTCATCCGCAAACATGGTGATGCTGTCACAGTAGGACGTGACTGTGTGCAGGGTGAGGGGTCTGGAGGTGTGTCTGCCCACCGTGATGACCTGAGGCCTGGTAGTTAGGAAGTTCAGCATCCAGGCACACAAGAGGGTGTTCAGACCCAGCTCAATCAGCTTGTCAGTCAGTTTGCTGGGAACTATGGTGTTGAAAGCAGAGCTAAAGTCAATAAACGACATTCTCCCCCCCTTTCCAACTGTCAAGATGAGAGAGGGAGCTGTGTATAACCTGGGAGACATGATCATCTGTGGATCTATTTGGCCGACAGGCGAACTGAAGCAGGTCCATGGAGGGAGATATGAAGGCACATATGTAGTCCTTGATCAGCCTCTGAAAACATTTAATGACTAAGGGCCATTGGTTGGTAGTCATTCAGGCATACTGGAGAGGCAGTCTTGGGCACAGGGACAATAGTGGACCATTTGAAGCAGGCTGGGCCCACGGACTCAGCCAGGGAGAGGTTGAACCTGGAGCTAACTGGTTAGCACAGGTCTTCAGTACTCTTCCGGATATGCCATCAGTATCTGCAGCTCTCCTGGTGTTCACCCTCATCAGAGCCCTCCTCATGACGTGCTTGGTCACGGAGTGTGCTCGTCCATAGCAATGGATCTCACTTCAGCTAGTGGTGTTGTTGCTTGCTTCGAACTGTGCATAGAATGAGTTCAGATCATCCGCTAGGGATGCGTCAGCACTCACAGTTGAGGGGGTTCTGCCCAGGCAATTTGTGATAGTATCATATATGATACTATCATATATGACTGGCCAAGGCACTTTGTGGTGTACTGACGAGGGATGCTTCTGTGGCTAAACATCCTCATCTCCGCCATGTCTTGATATGAGAGGGGTTCTCTAGGATCTAGCTTCTTGCTCGTCCTGCCCTCCGCAAATACCTCCAGGTTGTCCAGTGCTCCAGCTACTGCTATTGCACATGATTTTAATGTGAGGAAATATACTGTTGTGTAGTATATGTGTGTGTGGTCAGTGTCTAATTTAAACAGCCTCACTTGACCAACCACAGACACAAGCAAGTAAAAAAGCGAATAGTTTTTGCAGTATGAAGGGGGCGCGGTTTAGCGTTGGCAGCGGAAACAAGGGGGGCGGAGCGGCAACATTTCTGAAATGTACGCAGATGTCGGGAATGATCTCTATTGCACAGCTAGATATACTGATATATACACACGTGTTTTGCTCTCCCACAGTAAGAGGCTGGGAACGGATAGAGATCCAGGATCCAACACGAGACCAACTCCGTACGGAATAACCCTTAGTATTTTATTATATTTGATTATACTTCATTATGCCAATGGCCGAACTTTACTTTGGTAAATAAAAAGCAATTTTTGCCTCCTCACAACTCCCGAGTCTCCCTCCCGGCCAAGAGCCCTGAACTAAGCCAGGGATCGTGGCATTGTGGCAGAGACTTTGCTATTGTTATATTCATAATTGCATTAGCATAAAGGGCAGAATTTATGAAAATATATGTGTGTGTGGTCAGTGTATAGCTTGAGGTACACAAGGACAGGACAAAGCTATGAAACTACCATGAACACTTTGAATCTAGTCATTAACTACTACACTTTCAGGACACCATTACAGTGAAATAAACATATTCACCCAAATCGCTAATTTTCACTCACTTTCATTGCACTTTATTAATTTCATTGCACCTCATCAAAAATGTCAGTGTATTTGTCACGTTCCGCCAAATCTAATCACAATAACTGCAGCTGAACCAATATGTGAGGACAGGAATTGTGCTGACAGGCACATGTCACATATAAAGTAAGTAAAGTAACTTGTTTTGCTGCGAAAATATAGCATATCTACGTCTTCCTATATGATAGTGTGCAAGGAGTGCAAGGGAGTGGAGGGAAAGTGTACAATAGCTGAAAAGAAGTTCATGAAAATGGGATAGTAGAGGATGGTTTAATGTGCTGTGTCAGTGTGTAGTTCACCACCTCAACACCCCAAGACAACAGAACAACAACAACATGCCACAGGCCTGTCCTACCGAGCCAGATTTGGTGTTATTGAGGTACATCACCATGGTAACGTGCTGAATGCCTAAACTGCCTAACTGGCTCTGGAGCAGGTTATGTTCAGTATCAGAGATCAACACATATAAAAGCACAGCCTACCGACCAATTCGTTCTGCTGGAAAGTATTGTCTAAAAAACGTAACATTGGTGCAATTGCAGCTAAAAGAATACAGCTAAAACTGTCACATACGCAGCAATTAGTGGAGCAAGACAACCTGAGACATCAGGAGAGATAGGCCTTTCTTGGGTGTATTGGTCATACTTGAAGCACGGCTGCTTGTTGAGGGTGGTGGGCGGGGCCTGGAGGCAGGGGGGGCATGACGATGGTGGGAGGAAGAGGCCCTGCCGGTCTCCGTGGTGGTCCTCACCTGAGCCTCATGGGCCCAGTGTGCTGCTGCTCTGCATTACTCATCCAAGCTGCTGTGTGTGTGTGTGTGTGTGTGTGTGTGTGTGCTTGTGTCCTTGAGTGTGTGCGTGCGATGGAGGCTGATGAATAATTAAAACCAGGAGGTGCAGGGAGACTTGCGTCTCAAACACTCTGTTCTCCCTGAGGTTGAGAAACGTTTTGCTTTCCTGTGTCTACCTACAGTATGTGTACACAGGTGCGTGTGTGTGTGTGTGTGTGTGCCCATTGTATGTGTGTGTTAGTCAGGTTGAGTGATGTGCACGCAAACTGGTCAGAGGTGGGAAGTAACAAGGTACAAATACTTTGTTTCTGTACTTAAGTAGATTTTTCAGGTATCTGTAATATTTATTTAACAACTTTTCATGTTTCCTCCCTACATTTTAACACAAAGATCTGTAATTTCTATTTCTTACAATTTGAAAACAGGCTTGTTACTTACTTGTTACTTTCGACAACAAAGTCGATCATTGATCTTTGGTCTAAGGTGGTCCGGTACCAGGTACTCTTATGGGCCACCTTATGTTCGAACATGGTGTTTGTTATGGCCAGTCCATGACTAGCCCAGAAGTCCAACAACAAAGCACCACTCTGGTTCAGATCGGGCAGGCCGTTCCTCCTAATCACCCCCCTCCAGGTTTCTCCATCGTTGCCCACGTGCGCGTAGATGTCCCCCAGTAGAACTATGGAATCCCTGGATGGCATCCTTTCCAGGATGCCCTCCAAGGACTCCAAGAAGGCCAGATACTCTGAACTGCTGTTTGGTGCATGAGCACACACAGCAGTCAGGTGACATTGTTCGTTGTAAGCCTTTTCATATTAGGGTCTTTGAATCGCTCTTAGTCTGGCCCCTCCCCTGGGACCACTTTGCCTTGGGAGGCCCTACCAGGGGCTGTTGCCCTGGACAACACAGCTCCCAGGTTCACTGGGGCACCCAAACCCCCCCACCCATGGTAAGGTAGCGATTCTTCGGGGGGGAAATAAATTATATAAAATACAACAATAAAGTAATGCCAGTATGAATGAGTTCCTTGACTTCAGCACATCTGAGGCCTTCTTCATATTTTATTGGCACAAATAAGACAGTTGTGAAATAACAAAAATGCTTTTAAAGAATCAAATGCTGCTGGTGTCAATCCCCCGGGCGCGACTCTAACATCGATTGGATGCTGATGTGTCAGTAACCTCCCTTGTTTTCATTTTGACATGTCTTGTGTACATATACAGTGGCCCTGAGAGCCATCCATCCATCCAATCTCTTCCCCTGATCCCCTGATCCCCAGTAACATTCTCTAGCTCCTGCTGGGGGACCCCCAGGCGTTCCCAGGCCAGAGGGGATATTTAGGCTCTACTCTGCGCTCCTCACCCTATCTCTCAGGCTGAGCCACCCTGCGGAGGAAGCTAATTGCATCTCCCGCTCTATTTTTCCCTCACTCGTGAACAAAACCCAGAGACACTTGAACTCCTTCGCTTGACCTTACGGACAGGGGCTTCCACCAGACGTTCCCAGTTCACTCCCATTTGCGTTTACCAGGGCTGTCCGGCAGCCTCCCCCGCCATCTGATCCAACTCACCACGTGATCAGTTGATGGCTCCACTCCTCTCTTCACCCGAGTGTCCAAAACATGCGGCCTCAGACCTGCTGATACGACTACATAGTCGATCATCGATCTTTGGTCCGGTACCAGGTACACTTATGAACCACCCTGTGGCACCCTGTGTCTTTCACCTAGTCACATGACAATATTTAGCTGAGGCCTTTTTGATTCTGACATTGAACGAGACCCCTCCCCCACCCCTCCATCATCAAGTCGTGTCATCCGAGAGTGAGTGTGACTGAAAACGAAAGAGAGATAGAGTGAGAGAGAGAGTGCGAGCGAGAGAGAGCATATTAGGTTACTAGAGGTCAGCAAAGTACATGGTAAGTAAGAGTGACTAGTGAATATGCCCCAGTCACTTGGAGTGCTGCAGCCGGCCTTACCAGTCGCCGTGTGTTCCGTGGTGCGGGGGAGGAAACTGCACCTTGAAAGAACAAAGAACATGATAACAAACACATGGGAAATTACCCAACACTTTGCTTTCGATTATGACACCTAGATTTGGCTCCAAATGACATTTTCCATACAGGTGGGGAAATTCCTTGAACAACATAATTGTTTTTAGAGTTTATAGCGTGAAACAATATATTGTGCACTTGTGTGTGTGCGTGTAGTGTATGGATGAGTGGAGTGTGTGTTGTGGGGATGAGTTGTGGCATGAACACAAGACCTAAGACCATCAGTTCTGTGATTCCACCCCTTACTACACACACACGTGTATGTGTGTTCCTCTCAGTAGTTCCAAGTTAGTAAAAATGAACATAATAACTAAGATGAAGGCCCAACTAGCATGGCCCGAGGCCCAAGATGTAAGCCGAACTATCATGCAGCCCGAACTAATATGTTGACCAAACATATAGGCCTGACCAACTTGAAGGCCTGATTAACATCCGAGCTAAGATGTACAACTAACAGGTAGGCCCAACTCACAGGTAGGCCTAATGAACATCCATCCATCCAATCCGGATGTCTGAGCTCCTCACCCCATCTCTAAGGCTGAGCCCAGCCATCCTCAAACTCATTTTGGCTGCTTGCATCAGCTGTGCTCCTCTCTCCACAGCCCGGTCTGTCTAATCCCCTCTTATCCTAAACACCTGATGCAATAGTAGTGGCGGTGAGGAAATCTCCCCAAGTTTGGCTCCCTGGGTGTTTTTTCTTGGAGTTGAGGGACGGAAGTGACGGCTCACAAACTGGCCAGTGGTGGACTCCTGCTCCCGGGACAGACTTATCACTCATCTGATCTGTTTATGCTCTGCTTGTGCCTCCGTGTCATGTGATCAGCCAGCACAACTTCTGAGAGGGAGAGAAATAGAGAGAGAACAAAGAGCGAGAGAGAGTGATTGAGAGTGAGATCTGTTCTACTTGTGTTGCATCATGGGAGAAATGAGAATGATGACATTGTTTATTTTCCAGGAAATGCGAAAGGGGAAAAAGCTACAGAAAGAAAGTGTCTGTTGAGGCTGTCTAAAATGTTTGTGAAGCTCAAACCGTACGGTAAATAAACCAGTCGGAAACACATAACTGCGACAAGAATAGTCAAACGATAGCTAGGCTGACATTTCCTTTGCTTTACACGGATGCTTCTTCAGATTTCAAGAACAGAAAAGTACATCTGCGAATACATCTGCGAGTGTGTAAACATCCGTGGTGATCCAACGTTTTGCATGGCGCCAAAATCTAGAATGTGCCAGCATCTTTCACACAAGTAATACTACTACTAGTCTGGGAATGCAGACCTGCAGGGACTTTAAAATGTGTGTGTGGGTGGGTGTGTTGTTGATGTTTTGTGAGAGTGCAGTCTAGACGCTGCCTGGATATACTACAATGTTATGGAACTCAAGCTGACGGCCGTCATTGGCGAACACACACTGATTGTGATTGCAATTTCTTTCATTTTAAAACATGCTTAAATTGCTATTTGAGTGTCCCGCCAGTGGGGTTACTGGTCTAGAGTTTGAGGTTGTTATTAATAAGGTATAAAAGTTACGGTTAAGACAGTTCTCCTACTGTCAAAGTGATTGTGTGTGGATTTTGGCAGAAATAGTATGTACAATTCTTTTGCATACTACGTGGAAATTGTATTTTGGACATACTACATACTCCTCTTGCCCCGTACACACTCCAGTACACTAGTATGCTAGACACAGCCTGTCTCTGCCTGCCGTGTGATACAGCTGTTAGGGTTGGGCTTGTATTCCTAGGATAGACCCTGCTCACGGGGGGGGAACCCCGGTGGAGCTCATGACATTGATTATGGGTCCAGTGTACACACTGCACACTGTACATTACACTGGTCAAGTCAATATACATTGACCGTGCTGGTGCTGGGACAGGTGTCATTTGGAACCAGGCAAGATGTTTCTGTGTGGTTTCTGTGGGAAACCACACAGAAAATGGCTGACCTGGAGGAATGTATTGAGGGCATGGGCACCGGGGGTTGCTTTGTCCCGTGAGACCATTCCAATCTCACAAGTTCACAAGTGCACACGCTTTGGACCAATCAGTGGTCTACCTGCAGCTAAGGGACATTGTTGTGTGATGTTGAGAAGCGGGTGACAGGCGGATGATTCATCCAAACACCAGACAAGCATTTTTTGGAAAGTGCCCGGAACCCTTTTCCAAATGGTTCCCAGTGATGACTTCCCAGATGGGTGCTTAGGGTAGCCGATTGATACAATGTTACAGCTGTGTGTGTGTGTGTGTGTGTGTGCACACATTCACAGTTGGTTGGCCTACAGCTGTGCTTCCCTTCATTCACTGCTTCCATTCATAAGCGGCCAGAACCACCGGAGCCCTGGTCTCTGGAGGAGCAGAAACACAAGATGATGGTGGAGGAGGAGGTGAAGGAGGAGGAGGTGCAGGATGATGAAAGAATGAAGTGTTCAGCCCCCCAGGTCATATTTGTTCCCAGTGTCAAGTCTGAACGCCACTCCACTAATCTGCCTCGTCGGTCTCCAGTGGTTACTTGTGTGTCGTTTCGCAGGTGTTTTTCCGGAAGTCATTTAAATCTACATGAAGACAGCGATGATAAATACACAGTCAAGGCTATGGAGGGTGTCTTGTTATCTACACGAGTGATGTACCCCACTAAGGTTAAAGTGATGTGCTTTTATTGGAAATATTTACCAAGCCTGTTACTAGCTACTATTCAGATTCACAAAATTGTATTAAGGGAGTAATTATTCCCTGTAATTATTCCCAATAAAGTGCCCCCGAGACTAGAGTCATGTACCACTGTTCTTTTAGAAAGGGGATTGTGTTATCATTTCCTGTAAACGCTCCCGGTTCATGTTGAAAACGCACACGTTTTGAACTGCATGAATCACAACCTCAGTCTCCAGATCCACCCACAACCCTGTCCAACCCATTCCAACCAACCGTGGGAATAATTGTAAATAATATCTGTTATCTGTTAACACATCATCTTAAAATAATGTTTTCACAACTCTCTGTCTCGCTTGAGCATGCCTAGCATGTGGACATATTGACGATGGCTTCCAGTTCTTACGTTGAGCAATCCGAACTTTCACCTGGATGTCAATTTGCTTGTCATATAATGCTTTCTATTAATTCTGTTTAAATCTGGGAGATGTAATTGCTGTCCATTTGATGAAAAAACTTTGTGTGTGCGCACGTGCATGATTCCTCCTTTACCATTTGATTGATTTTGATTGATCATTCCTGATAATTCATGATTCATTACAGAAAGCTCTGACTCCTGATATGACTGAGAGATGAACAACCACACGTGTGTGTGTGTGTGTGTGTGTGTGTGTGTGTGTGTGTGTGTGTGGGGGGGTGGGTGTGTGGGTGAGTGAGAGAAGATAAACTGATTAAAGGGGTGGTTTGGTGGGCTGAGGGAATGCCTCGGTCACACACACAGAGTGTGTGTGAGGGAGAGTTTGCGTGTGTGTGCATGTGTGCGTGTATCTGTCTGTGTGTCTGTGTTTTAACTCGCCTGGATGCCGGGAATATGGACAGTGATTCACTGCAAAAATGCAAAAAAACTCTCCTTCCCCTGTTCTCTCTCATGAAGAGAAAAAAAAGGAAATGAGACATACAGTACATAGACAGAGAGAGGGGAGAGAGGTGGGAGAGAGAGAGAGAGACAACACACACAGAGAGAGACTGTAACTCTGAGACCCCATTGTGTTCTCTCAGTTCCCTGTGTTTCTACAGCAGTCAGCAGTAACTGTTTCCCGATCAGAACCACATGCTGATGGTGGTTCTGTAGCATGCTGCTCAACAGTAACAGGACCACTCTGGATACACTGTTGCCCCGTTCAACGGCCCACTGCTCATCATTGTGTTGTTCTTCATTGTACAAGCGGCCCTTCTCTGTTCATGTTACATTCCTGTGACCGTGCAGTGAACCCACCCCCCTGCCTTCTTGACAGAAAGTTGAGATGCTAAAACGTTCGTTAAATCGTTAAAAGATCCTCAAATTGGTGGGCGTCTGGCCTGACACATCAGGTGCTGGGGCCCCCGACGAGCCGGTGGTTGTTACCTTGCATGGTCGACACCGCCGTCATGAATTGGTGAATGTGAGGCAATATTGTAAAGCTCTCTGGCTGAAAGCGCCATATGCAGTCCTACATGTTATGCTCTTCAATTTGAGAAAGCCAGTGACGTGCGGTGAGGTTTATAGCTGGTGAGGCACTGATGTAATCAGAATCAGATTTACAAATATATGCGCTCAGCGCAGATTATTTGCCATTTGATTGGCAGCAGTTTATGGGTTATGTTTCATTTCTGCATTCTTTACACATACAAACTGTCGCCCACAAAATGCACGAGTGCACGGGTGCACGAGACGGGAAAAAAAAGTCGCTGCGGCACTTGACTCGTTTACGCCACCGTATGTCTGGGATCATGAGCCCCCTGTCGTGAGGCACGAGAACTGTTTGCCTCACCTCGGACTTTTTTCTCTGCCGTTTTGAATGCTCAGCAACACACCAGACAAGAACGCGCTCTGACCGCACGGCAGACAGAGCAGTTAACCAGGGATTGCAAAAATTCAGTGATTTTGAAGAAAAAATAATCAAAATTGGTGAAGCTAAATGAAAAATAAAAACTAACAATA
>OMOU01048359.1:0-15361 GCA_900312585.1 Malacocephalus occidentalis
ACGAGGTAGTGCAAATGTACAGTGTGAGAGTCTGACAGTGGTGCTGGAGTCAGTGTGCAGTTAGGAGGGTGGTGATGTTGTATAGGGAGGGGGTAGAGAGTAGTGCAGGTGTGCAGATGACGGGGGTAGGGGGACTCACCGGGTTGAAGAGTTCAGAAGAGTGACGGCCCTGGGGAAGAAGCTGTCTCTGAATCTGCTGGTTCGGGTCCGGAGGGATCTGTAGCGCCTCCCGGAGGGTAGGAGGCTGAAGAGATTGTGACATGGGTGGGGGCTGTCCTTGGCAATGCTGCACGCCCTTCGGAGGCAGCGCTTGTGCTGGACAGCCTCGATGGTGGGGAGTGGGCAGCCGGTGATGCGTTGGGCCGTTTTCACGACTCTCTGCAGTGCTGTCCAGTCCGAGGCGGTGCAGTTGCCATACCAGACTGTGATGCAGTTGGTCAGGATGCTCTCGATGGTGCAGCGGTAGAAGTCCACCAGGATCTGACTGGAGAGATGTACCTTCTTCAGTCTCCTCAGGAAGAAGAGGTGCTGGTGAACCTTCTTGACCAAGGCAGAGGAGATGAGCGACCAAGAGAGGTCCTCGGAGATGTGAACGCCCAGGAACTTGAAGCTGGTGACACGCTCAACCTCCGTTCCATTAATATAGATTGGGGAGTGCGTGAAACCCTTGGTCCTCCTGTGGTCCACAATGAGCTCCTTGGTCTTCTTGGTGTTGAGTGCCAGGTTGTTTTTGGCACACCAAGCTGTAAGGTGCTGGAACTCCTCCCTGTAGGCGGTCTCATCGTTGTCGCTGATGAGGCCCACCACCGTAGTATCGTCTGCAAACTTGATGATGGAGTTGGAGCCATGCACAGGTATGCAGTAGTGGGTGAACAGGGATATTGGGACATACAGGGATATTAAATATTGATATTACCATAGGTATTAATCTGAAATTTGGGACCGATTCATCAGGTGAGGTAAAAAATAAGGAAGAAAATGGTTCTAAGATCAAAAGGCAGAAAACCCTCATTGAAACATAGTTAAGTGGGTTCAATGGGAGCAGGTGACTTAAAAGGCAGAATATTTTGTTCTCCAAACATGATATTGCCACAAACGATCCCATTGATCGCGGGAGGATGGGGTTGGTGCGGAAGGACCCAAACGCAGGCAGCGCATTTTAACTAAAAATATTTAATTCACCGCTGGGACAGGCAGGCAGGCAGGTAACGGGTGGCAAGTGGCAGGTAAACAGGTGGCAGGTAAACAGGTACTCACTGACATAAAGATGACACAGGACTGGGGCAGGTTTAAGTAGGGAGACAAATGAGGGAAGTCACCACAGCTGACAACAATCAAGGGCAGGGAAACAGAACAGACTACAAAAATGGCAGACAACTACAAAATGGCAGACAGCTACAGGTGAGGGGCAGGGACAAAAAGGAACAGAACACATGAACAACCAGATAAACTAACACATGGGGAAACAGCAGGTAAGACATGAAACACAAACTAGAACATGAGGGGAAAACATACAAGGAAGAGGTACACCAAGACAGGTGGAACACAACAAAGACAAGAGGGAACTAAAGCCCAGCAGGGGGAAATAAATAATAACGTCCAGCAGGGGATGCAAAAAGGTACAAACAGAAAACACTTGAGGAGGGCAGAGGCATATACATATGGTGCAATAACTCAACATGGAAATTAAAACTTAAAGTGATTTGCGATACTCATTTACATCTACCCAAGTCGATGTGATTTCATCCATTTCGTCCACCAAGTAAAAATGTAAATGAAAAAATAAATAAAGATTAACATTCACATTTATTGTCTATTTAATAGTATATTATTATAAACTGCATACAGATATGTCAACTATACACATTTATCATGCTTTATGTCATCATAATTAACTCTCAGCTCTAACCTCTGCAGCTAGTATATTGATGCAGCATGTGGTCTGTTTGCTAGCATGCTAAAACTCATATGTTGATTTCAAAAGAAACAATATTTCCATTTCAAGTAATATTCTCAGTCACCCATATGGATAACTCAATACTCAATAACTCAAGAGCTTTGCAATCTGAGATGTGGATGGGATGATGAAGTTCCAACTGCCTTTGCTGAGAAATGGATGGATGGCTAAAATATCTCAACCAGATTTCCTCTTTCAAAGTCAAGAGATGCTTGAAGCCACCACATTTCGATAGTTCTAGCGCACAGCTACGTCATATTACACTACACTACTTTGTCAAGAAAGAATCATAGGAAAGATTCACAGGTATCTGGTGTTGCTTCATCACAATTTCTGACTACAGAGTCTGTAATGGAAGTTGAAACTGCAGTAACAATGTCGTGTTGTAGAAGGCTTTGGAACAATGATGTCTTGCTGTTGCCTGGAAACGACACATCATGTAGATTAATTAAAAAGGTGTGTGTGAGGTACCTGTTGACATGGCAACCGTTTCTGCCATGGCCTTTCACTGTGTTGAACCTTTTTACATGTATTTCTAAAGTCAAAGAATAAAAACAATCAGAGGTCTGATAGGTTCCATACTATTTCATTGGCTGCAGGCACACAAGGGATCATGTCCTTTATATGACTTCCCAGTTCACTCACACACTGTTCTCAATCTCTCTCTCCCTCTCCCTCTCTCTCTCTCTTTCTCTTGCTCTCTCACACACTGTGTGAGAGAGTTCTGGCAATGCTTCCAAATAAATCTGTGTGAGTGTGTGTGGAGGATTATCTGGCAGATTATTTACATGGTTCTGTAGCTCTTGTGTTTGTGTCTATGTATAGTCACACATATGTCCTCATTTGAAAACATCCACACTCTCATTGACACACAAAGAAACAGCAGAGCAAACAGACACAGACACACTTGTTGTCATTGTTATGGACTGATTTCACGATGAGGTTAGGTTTTTGGCCAGTCCAGCACATAACCATGGTTTGAATCGATAGCAGTTGGCTACTTGTATGTTTGCACAACTAGGCAATTCAACTATTACTCAGCAGTGTGTAGCATCCTAGCCAAGAGTCCTTGAAATGTTAACCTAGCAATCATGAATGGCTGAAACGTGTTCGATTAAAATCTTACTGTACCCTCAGCAATATCATTTTGTTTCACTCTTCTGACAAATGTACTGTAATAATTTGTTCACAATATAATATTGATATTGAGTATGCCTTAGTGGGGTTCTTCCCAGAGCAGTCTAGCTGGGATATAATGGAAGAACACAACTATAGTCATGTTCACAACTGTAGTAGGTGTATGTAGGTCCTCTAGGTGTATGTAGGTATGTAGGTCCTCTAGGTCCAACAGGCTAGATACAGCAGGTGATCAGAACATTTGTCTGTCGGACGAGAGTTTGGCAGTGTTTCAGACTCAGAGCACAAGAACGATGACCCATGGAAGGATTATTCCCACAGCTACACCCACAGGTACACAGTCTAAATTATTTGTTGAAGTCGTAAAATCAAACATAAATTAATTGCATTTATATCCCGCTTTTATCCAAAGCGTTTTACAGTTGCCTCACATCACACCCATTCATATACCTACAATGGTGTCAACCATGCAAGATAACATCAGGAACAGTTAGGCGTCTTGCTCAGAGACACCTCTATACTTAGATAGGCGGTTTCGACATGACTTGACACAAAGTCAAAGTATGAACTTGGCATAAGTCAGCAACATGTGTGTGAGTGTGTGTAACATCCTCAGACCAGTGGTGCATAGAACACCCCAGTGTGGTGACCACCTAGGACTGCATCGTGCATGAGTCTGTACCGAACAAACTTGTTTTCTTACATCTGGAGTAAAACATGTTTAGGCCAGAGCATTTCTGCAGCACTACAGTACTTTATTTATAATGGTGTTATAAATGTACATTTACACATTTTACCTAGCTCTTACGATTGGATATTGCACTTGGCCTTGCGATTTCGTCCATTCGATTAATTGTTTAGCCCTACTCGACATCAGCAATTGTTTGTGCCAATAGTGAGCCTCCAACTGGAACAATAATTGGCACACTGAGTACAATGAATCTGTTTCAGAGATGAGCACAATATGTTAGATTTTGATGAGAAAATAAACTCCATCATGCCTCGTGTGTACTGCTATTTACTCACATTTCACACCATGTGTTTGGAATCAATCACATCTGTGGCACAATTATGAAGATCCTCATGCTGCATACGTGATTGTTGAAGACGATTTACACACACACACACACACACACACACACAATTACACACACACACATCAACATGGCCTTTATATGGGAAATCTCCATGATTTACATCATGGAGTCTCTCAAAAGTGACACAAAGTATGAACTTGGCGTCAGCAGCATGTGTGAGTGTATGTTACATCCTCAGACCGGTGTGTGGCGGACACTAGGCTACCCTGAGGTAATCCTAGGTGTGCCATGAAATGTGGGATTGAGTAGAAAATGCTGACATAGGTTACAGTGTTACAGTGATAGTTGACAGTGACAGTGACAGTTTACAATATAAATGTAATATTTGGAGTACTGGCAGGTAGAACCCAAAAGCAGGAATAGAAGATCAACAAGTTTGAAGGTAAGTCCAACAGTCCAAAACTGGATAGCTTGGCGGAAAAACAGAGGACAATGTGGTGGGGAACAAAGGGAACGTCCCACTTCCCTTTGCTCCTCACCACATTGTCCTCTGTGTTTTTTTATATATATTCATGGAAAACAAACAAGGGAATTTGTGGTATACGAGGGCGACGTGGTTATCGCCGGCAAGTTGAGACAATGGGAGCGGAGCGGCAAAATAACTGGAATTGACAGTTGTAGGGCAATGAGTGTCATTAGCCTGGTGATATTTATTTAACACCTGTCTACTCTCTCCACAGTAAGAGGCTGGGCTTGCAACATCCCGTGTTTAAATCGTCATAAGTTCTGATTGGTCTGATTGGAACCATTTACTCCCTGTTATATGCTGAGAATAACCATGCTCAGACACCGAGTTACAACTTGCGATTGTGTTTACTGAAGGCTTAGTCAGAACAGCTTAAAGGCAACCCTGCTGTAACCCAGGGAACTAACATGCCGTAACATCAGTGTCATGTTAGTAGTGACAGCATACACAACCTCCCCCCCCCCAAAGAAAAGAACAAACAAACAACAAAGCCTCGGAAAATGACCAGTTTCGTGGAACACAGGGAACTATTTACGATGCAAATTCTGAGATGAAGGGTTTATTGAACCCTTTTTTCATTCATCATATCCTTGTCCAACATTGGCAGTGTATTTTGCCCAGAATTGTAATTATTTTGTATCTTAAAAGCAACCTGGAGGACAGAAGGTAGCAGTGTTCAAAATCTGTTTTGGATTTTTTTAGATTCGTGATGTGATGTCAAAAAGGTGTTCCTGCAAAACTGAACATGTTATACTTTTCAATAAAAATGTTAACTAAACTTTTCTCTTTAGTCTGGAAAAAGGAAAATTGTTTGGACCTCAGCAGGGGAGGGGGGTTGACTCACTGGACTTCTTGCATTTTACATGCAATATACCCCTGTCCTAGAGACTCAAGACTCAACTGTTCAGAGTTCACATAGACTCTGCATAGTTTCCCTCCCATACCCCCCACCACCTCTCCCTAACCCACTCACACTTACCCTAACCAGGGTTCAGATCCCATCCCCTCTTGAATCTTCAGTCCTACTAGTATGTTCGTACACCCCGACACTTAAAAATAGTACATAACATTGTGTAGCATCTTACACTAGCTATCTTGCCATTTACTTGCACTTATGATGGTGTGAAACATATTTGTACCGCCAGTAGGGTTGGGTATCGCTTGAAATGTATTGATTCCAATTCCTAATCCTAACCCTGATTCTGTTTGTTGATTCCAGTTCTTATCTGACATAATGGGTCCACAAGGTCCTGCTATTCCTGCATATCATCATGTTCATACACCGTTCCAAGCGCTGTTTAAAATTGAAGTCTAACAGTGTTTAGTTGTTATTATATATTATTCTCCATTATATGGAGAGGAGGAAAATCACATGGAACGAGCTGTGGAGCATGGAGTCTAATAGGCTATGTTTCATCATTAGAGCCACATATGATGTCCTACCCTCTCCAACCAACCTACATCTTTGGTATGGAGAGGACCCAGCCTGTCTCCAGTGTGCAACCCTCAAACACATTTTGGTGGGTTGCAAAACCAGTCTAACTCAAGAAAGATACACCTGGCGCCACAACCAAGTGCTGAAGTGCTTGGCTGCCGAACTTCAGAACAAGAGGGTAACCACCAATGCCATGCCTCTAAATGCCCAGTCTGCCTTCCCACGGAAAACAACCTCGTCGGGCAGGGGAGAAATGGCGGACCAAGCCATCTCCTCCGGATTCGGGCCCAATGAACGCAGCCCAGGATTGGGAAATGCGGGTGGACCTCAGCCAGAGGCTCACCTTCCCACCCGAAATTGCAGCGACCAACCAGCGCCCAGACCTGGTCCTCTGGTCCAAGTCCTGCTGGTGTGTCTTCATTGTTGAGTTGACTGGGAGGATGCCATCGATGAGGCATTCGAACGGAAGAGGCCATGCCAACTTAGCAGCTGAAACAGAGGGGTGGGGCTGGAACATGAAGGTGTGGCCAGTGGAGGTGGGCTGCAGAGGCTTTGTAGCCAGGTCCACCACAAGTCTCCTGAAGGAAGTAGGGATCAGAGGGCAGGCCCAATGGAAGGCAATCAAAGAACTTGCCACTGCAGCAGAACGGAGCAGCCACTTGCTATGGCTGAAACATGGGCTCCCAATTAACCACGTGGTGCCACCGTGCGACACACACCCAGGTCTGATCAGCCTGTGGTGGGCCAACCTCGGCATAGGGTGTTTTGTGATAAGTGGCTGAAACACCCAATGACGTTGGGGCACACAACTGACACACAACTGTGTCGTGTTGGTGGCACCACATGATCGGCGCCTAATTCCACCCTGCCCAAGAGAACATGTCCAACCCCAGTCAATTGTTGTGCTGATATTTAGGGATCTTTAACAACCAGTCCTATTAAAAAGTCTATGAGAGAAGGGGGAAAAGGTAAACAGAATTCAAATAGTAGCAGGCACATGTATGTTTTCATACTGCATTATGAGGGAAAGTGAATTTGCACACACAATACTTACGAAGGTATTGCATATAGCTGCACCTGTGGTGCGAGCTGCACACATAAGCACGTAGCATCTCTGTGGGGCTTGACGCTTTGATAACTGGTATGAAGCTACTAATACTACTACTACTACTGCTAATAATAATAATACTAATAATAATAAAATACCTCTATTATTTATGTATTATGTATATTATGTATGATGTATGATGTATGATGTATTATTATTATTATTATTAACACGAGGTCAGCTTCACCCTGACCAATTTAATTACCAAAGAAACACATGCCTGTATACAATACAAAAATACAACGTGATTGAAATATTATTGCATGAAGTGTGAAATAAAATAAACGGCTAAAAGACTCCAAACGTAACTAGCGGTATTTGTACGAATACAGTGATGATGAACAATGTATGGCTAATGCACGTTTTGACTTTAATTGTTGATACTTATTATCAATCAAGTGGATTACTCATTAAACGTTTAAACTCGGGTCTTCATTGCACGACAGTGTGGTATGACCACATGTAAGGAAGACATGAACATATTTTAGTCAGATTAGTTTCCAGGTAGCCTTCAGATAGATGTCACTGGGGACAATAGGGACAAACGTCCTCTGCAATCCTTCTTTTCTACAATCTTCTTAGACCTTTTGAAATCAGTGATGAACGTAATCGCATTTTTTTTAAGACAACCTATGGTCTTTGAGATCAAATGATGTAGTCGGTAGACTTCGCAAAGGTGTACTACAGCCGCTCATGCAGCTGAATTAGAGAAATCCAATGTATCCTTAACAACGAAAGGCAATTAAACAGAACCATACACGCATCACTAACCTTGCGGATGATTTATATGATAACGGACAAGTCATGACTTACCCAACGAGTCGAGTAAAAGTCTAACAAGGGGCATATATGTCGACGTTACGGTGAAGGAATTCCCTTATGAAGTATCCTGGTGTGGGACTAGCTGAGAATAACCCGTCGACATTGTAATCCCTCTTCTTCCTCAGGCTCACAGGGAGAATGGGGAAACTGACCAAACCCTTCGACGACAGTGACATCCCGTGGTGAGGGATAGTACTGACGCTATTATATGGTTATTGTTTGTGATTATGCGCACAGACACACTCACTGACACACACACACACACACTGAAGGGAATATAAGGCCTGAACTGCATGTCTGTAGCCTGGCGACACCTGGCCTATCCTACACCTGGCCTATACCCAGAATGATGTCAATATACGTATTGCAAAGTCGCTTTGAATAAAAGTGTCTGCCAAATGCCTGAAACGTAAACAGAATGTAAATGTAATATAAAAGGTGCTAATACTGACACACTTTTACATGCATCACCTGGCAATGTTACAGCTTTCAGTCACAACACAGCCATACCGGCAATATTCCCAGAATATTACAAGTTGGGAAAGGTGGAGGTTTCCAGAACATATTTTCAACGTTTTCGATCTCTGTTCCCATTCACACATGACCCCATGCAGGAAATGTTCCAGGATTTATGAGATGACGAAAAGTATTATTTTGTGACAATGACAAATGATGACGAGTTCTACACTGTACGTTGATCAGCTAATATATACTTTTTCCATCTATGTATTGTTTGCAAATTATGAACTAGCTATTTTGTCAATGTTATATTACCTAGATAATATATGGCTGGCTGGCTATGATTAGTTTCACACAGATAGGTCTGTATCCTAATGTCAGTGGTATGTTAAACTAGTATAATCACTTCGCTGAGGTAACCACTGGTTCTTTACCTCAATGTCGTGCCTTAAAACACACAAGTTGATTATCCCACTATTATTTCGACACAGCATGTTTTCTTAATCTCTCTCTTCTCTTAATATATATAAAGGTCATTTTATAAATCAGTACAATGCATGTGTTGTGTCGTGTTCTTTCAACACAGTCTGCGAATAAAGAATACTTCAAATGGCAAATTGCTATAAAACACTTTCAGTACATTTAGATTAGATTATATTCAACTTCATTGTCATTGCACAGGGTACACAAGCACAGTATAACGAAATGCATTTGGCATCTAACCAGAAGTGCTCAACCTCCGGTCCATTGATATGGATTGGGGAGTGTGTGACACCGTTGGTCCTCCTGTGGTCCACAATGAGCTCCTTGGTCTTCTTGGTGTTGAGTGCCACGTTGTTGTTGGCACACCACGTAAGGTGCTGGACCTCTTCCCTGTAGGCCCTCTCATCGTTGTTGCTGATAAGGCCCACCACCGTTGTATCGTCTGCAAACTTGATGACAGAGTTAGAGCCATGCATAGGTATGCAGTCGTAGGTGAACAGGGAGTAGAGAAGAGTGCTCAGCACGCAGCCTTGTGCGACACCGGTGTTCAGGGTGACTGTTGAGGAGGTGTTGTTGTTCAGCCTAACAGACTGGGGTCTGTTGGTGAGGAAGTCCATTATCCAGTTGCAGAGAGAGGTGTTAATACCCAGCTGAAGGAGTTTGGATATCAGACGTGCAAATGTCTGACCAGTCCGGGTCCGGTGTCGACGTGCAATGTAGGATCTGCAGAGGATATACAGAGTGGAGTATATACAGTACATATTCAGTACATGTACAGTACAGGGTATATACATTAATGTACAGTGATATGTGTACAGTGTAGGGTAGTTATAGTGGGGGGACTCACCGGGGTGAAGAGTTCAGAAGAGTGATGGCCCTGGGGAAGAAGCTGTCTTTGAAACTGCTGGTCCGTGTCCGGAGGGATCTGTAGCGCCTCCCGGAGGGTAAGACTTTGAAGAGTTTGTGACTGGGGTGGGAGCTGTCCTTGGCAATGCTGCGCACCCTTCACAGGCAGCGCTTGCGCTGGACAGCCTCGATGGTGGAGAGGGAGCAGCCGGTGATGCGTTGGGCCGTTTTCACAACTCGCTGCAGTGCTGTCCTGTCCGAGGTGGTGCAGTTGCCATACCAGACTGTGATGCAGTTAGTCAAGATGCTCTAGGTGTTGCAGTGGTAGAGGTTCACCAGGATCTGAGTGGAGAGATGTACATTCTTCAGTCTCCTCAGGAAGAAGAGGCGCTGGTGAGCCTTCTTGACCAGGGCAGAGTAGTTGAGGGACCAAGAGAGGTCCTCGGAGATGTGAACACCCAGGAACTTGGTGACAAGTTGATGATGGAAGGATGATGATGGAAGGATGATGGTGTTGAATGCTGGTTGAAGTTGATGAACAGCATTCTTATGTAGGCGTTCTTGTTGTCCAGGTGGGAGAGACCGGAGTCTAGCACGGAGGATATGGCATCCTCTGTGCACCTGTTCTGGCGGTAGGTGAATTGGAAGGGGTCGAGTGTGGGTGGTAGGCAGGTATTGAGGTGAGCCAGGACCAGTCTCTCAAAACACTTGATGATGGGGGTGAGTGCAACAGGTCGGAAGTCATTAAGGCTCTTGGCGGTGGACTGCTTGGGCACTGGCACAATGGAGGTGGATTTGAAGCACGCAGGGACAACTGCTTGGGCCAGTGACAGTCCAGACCACAGTCAGCTGCGTGGCGCAGGCCCTGAGCACACGACCAGGGATGTCGTCAGGGCCGGCGGCCTTCCATGCATTTACCCTGCACAGTGCCGCACCTACATCAGAGGGGGAGAGTGTTAGTGGCTGGTGGTCTACAGGAAGAACAGGCCTGATGGCCCCATCATGGTTGTCCCTCTCGTAGTGAGCGCAGAAGGTGTTCAGCTCATTCAGGAAGGAAGCATCACTGGATGGTGGTGGGGATTTGGTTGGTTTGTAGTCAGTGATGGCCTGGATGCCTTGCCACATGCATCGGGGGTCGGAGTTCTCCTCGAGCCTTTGCTTGTAGCTTAGCTTGGCTTCATTGATGGCCCTCTTCAGGTTGGCTCTGGAAGAGCTGTAGGCTCGCGCATCACCTGATCGAAAAGCGGCGTCGCAAGCTTTCAGCATTAGGCGGACCTCTTTGTTCATCCAGTGCTTCTAATTCGGGAATATGGTGATCCTTTTTGTGGTGGTGACTCTGTTGACCTCTGTGTTTATGAAATCCATGACGGAGGAGGCATAGGAGTCAATGTCCATGTGGGTGTCACATGAAGCCTGAGTGGCAAACTCCCTCCAGTCTTTGTTTCCAAAACAAAGCTCAGCCCAAAGTGCTGAGTCTGCTCCTTCTGGACAGACCTTGACAGTCCTTACAGAGGGTTTCACTCGTTTGATCAGGGGGGAGTACATGGGGAGTAGGAACAGGGAGAGATGATCAGACTGTCCAAGGTGAGGGAGGGGGGAGGCCTTGTATGCACCAGCTATGTTGGTGGTCCAGGGTCTTGTCTCCTCTAGTTGGGCATGAGACATGTTGGTGGAATTTGGGAGCATAGTCTTTAGGTTGGAGTGGTTGAAGTCACCCAAATAATACATTTAATAAATCAAGAACAAGATACAAGTAATACTTTGCAAAGTAGGCCTCTTCAGATTCGGGGACCTGGGCGCATCTATGGAAAGAGATGTCACGCTTACTTAGTGCCTTCCTCCGAGAGAGAGCCCCGATTCTCACAAGGTTCACCTATTTATAATTACAGAGGGCTTAATCTTCAACTGCCAGCAGATCTGATGTCTTCTCTGATTGGCCCCTCACCGGTCAGCAGATCTGGTCATCTTGACCCTTTGGTCATCTTTACCCTCTGGTCAGCATGACCATGAACTCCATATAAGACTTGCTTTTGCTGTCTGCATTCTTTACTTATTAATAGTTTAATCATCTGCTTGTAGTCACATAGTAAGTTTAGCTGACCTTGCCTCTTTGTATGCATAGGTTTCCTTCTTCTGTTGATACAGAGGTACGCTTCATGTTGTTTGTTCCCTTTATGACTATACAACTGGTCATCTTCTACTCCCACAAGGCTGAGCAAAGCACAAAGTTAATTTTTTATTACTTTATGTCTACCTCACTATATAATAACACACATATATTTCTTAACCTTGTGATTGATAATTGAAGATAATTGATGCAAAATAATCCCACAGTTGTAGCAGCTTTAATGCAGTGAACCCGAAGACAGAAGTGAGGACGCAGACGTACTCATACTCAACAGAGCAAAGGCAACTGATTCTGGCGCCCTCCTGTGGACAGAGTCTATAATGGTTCCTGTCCGCAAAGATTCCAAATATATATATATAAAAAACACTGGAAGCCGGTTCCCACAATGAAAATGAATGGAAACAACAACAACAACAAGTATATTCGGAGACTATGAACAATATGTTCCCCACTGCTTATCTAAGAACTGAACATGTTTTGGGGCATTTTTATACTTAAATGATTTACTTTTATTCTTAAATTTGAATCAGTTCTTTACAGATCATGTATTCATTTTGAAACTGTATGACGATGTCTACCCGTCGTGGCTATTTAACTAGCACCGACAGCAGCGTGGACGTAGAGCAACAGGCTTGCAGTCAGTCGGTTCTATGGTTGTTACCACGGAAGTGACGATGGGGCTGTCGATTAAAACCGGAAGAGGCTAAAACGAAGCGTAAACAGACAGAGGTTATTGTCGACATCCATCTTTCTCTATCGGCAGAAAATTATCCAGAGGCCATCATGGGGGCAGTTCTTGGATTGTGCTCCATGGCAAGTTGGGTAAGTAATTAGCCCTTTAACACATTCACTCAAAGCGATTATACAATACATGACGTTTGTAGATTCTCTAAACATACGCACTTCGTCATCTATGCGTAACCAGACAAGGCGCAGGCAGGCCTGGGTGGATCCTGTCTGTTTTTGCGCATTGAATAACGTCAACGACAAACCCATCACACAATGTCAAAAACGATTTAATGTCTTAATTTCCAAGACGCATGAGTACATTCAATCAACAAATATCCAGTGTAGGTCAAATACGCATTTTTATTTTCAATCAAACCAATACAAAAACATTACTTTTAATTATCTGACGTTTCATATGTTTACTAACGATGATCAACTATTATTGACGCCAGGGATTTACGACATTTTTCATACATGGTGTCTCCAATCTGAAAGCGTTGTTTATCTTGACCAGCAGCGCATGTGGCGATTGCGTCTGCTTTCCACATTGCGAAATGTGGGTTGCAAATGGAAGACTGCCTGCGAAAACATATCGGTGTCTTAAATAACGAAAACATGTGACTGCCGTGGTCGTGAATAACATGGTCGTCATAGGTGCTTGCTCTGTCGACCAAAGTAGCATCACGTCGTATCGGTGCCACTCATTTGGGTTGGAGGATATACTGATTAGATGGAAGTTGTTTATGTCACTATTATCCCAGTCAGGTAGTGGTCTTCGAACAATACTTTTTACTAACCCCCTCTCAGACATACAAGTACCACTTGAACGTGAAATGGGTATGCTGTTATTGGAATTCATTAATTTCCATCAGGTGGAATTATTTTACAAATTTTAACCCACATGAAAGCAAGCTTTTTTGGGGTTCATGTTCTGAGTACCCCCTGCAATCCTTCAATGTACCCGAGGGGAATACGTTCCCCATTTGAGAAACACCGGGCTAAAGTAGGCTTGGTATGTAATGTATTTCCAGATACCCTGCCTGTGTGGCAGCGCACCCTGCCTCCTGTGTCGTTGCTGTCCAAGTGGAAACAACTCCACCGTCACACGGCTGATCTACGCCTTCTTCCTGCTGCTGGGCGTGGGCGTGTCCTGCATCATGCTAATGCCCGGCATGGAGGCGCATCTCAACAATGTAAGGGCTATACAAGCACTCAGTATCTCTCAGCTGGGTGTTTATATTGAGCACACAAATTGTATTGGCATACAGATCTATTTTCTGCAATTAACACAGGTTTATTCCTGTGTCTTTCAACCTGGTCACGTAGACAACATAACCCTTGACCTGCTACGTGATGAGGTCATCACGTTAATACTTTTCAGTAATATCACTACGCCACATCTCCTAAACCGAATAGCTCCTAGTGATATTTCTTAACTTGACAAATAACTCTTAAACACCATAAACCATTTGTCTACCATAACAAAATCACAGATTTTCTGGGTATAGGTGAAACATTCATTCACAACCTTATTTGTAGAGACATAAGTCCAATCTTGTTGGTCTCACCACTGCTGTCCCTGACTTCCTTTTGCAATGTTCAGCTAGCTCTTACAGGGCAGTGACAAAAGAGTCCACCATCTCACTGTGTCCACATGTTGAATTTTGTCCACTAAGAAATACAAATGTTCTATTGGAAGGCGTTACGAATGCTCTTGCAAGTTCCCTTGGTTTCCGCCGTCAAAGCCAATCTGTGCAACACATTGTCTGGTTCATCTCCCATACAGTGTTAATTTGATTATCCTCCAAGCTAGCGTTCAGATTACTTGCCAGATGAAGTCTGTCGAATCCACGTATCGAGGTAGCCCACATTTGCAGTCTTGAAGTCAAGGCTCTCTGGTAGTTGTATGCTAAACATAGTACTCGGCCCGGTTGCTCTCTGTACAACATATGTTCATCGTACGTTCATTCTGCAATCTTTTATTCTTCTCTTTTTACCACGAACGAGCTGCTCCATGTTCTCACGGGACTTCTGACACCATGTTGTTATTTAATCACTAACAAAGTGAGTCCAGCCTCCAACCTGCTCACATAGGCAACATAACACCTGACCTGACGTTAATACTATTCAGTAATATCATTACGCCACAAGTAACAAACACAAATCTACCAGCAAGGGAACTCAATTGCTTGTCATCAAAATCCTTTGGGGTCTTGATATAGGATGAAAAAATCGTTTGGTCCACTTTTGAGCATTTCCCCCAATAGTACGGTTAGTTTGGGGTGGTGTGACTGCTCATTCAAACTCTGGTGCCTATCCAACAAACAAACTCTGGTCTGCTTGAAAACAGGGCTCTGGGTCTGTTTCCAAGTGAACTATGGTTCGGTTTAGGTGAGAATGTAATACGTACAGGAAGTGAACCCAAAAAGAGTGCATTATTAAAGAAGAGACGTCAGCTGTTCCTTATGTGTGCATCAAGCACAGGGTCATCATATCACAGTCATGAGGGCCCGCCTCCTCCTTGATACCCGCCCCACAGGGCGTGAGACATTTGTTTCCTATGTTTGGTTCGCCTAACAAATCCAGTGTGAACGCCAAACATGCACCAAATAGAAAATGCAACTCCACCCCTGAATTTGACCGCATTTCCGAACTATAGGTGTGAAAGTGCCCTTAAACACCATTTACAAGGTA
>OMOU01048386.1:1969-12078 GCA_900312585.1 Malacocephalus occidentalis
TAGTATTTTCCACTCACAGGACTAGATGGCGGGGGGGGTTGTTCGTAAGAGTAAGACTGAGTCTGTGACATAAACTGAAAGAAATGGGGCACTGGAGAACAATAGACAGAGCGAGAGAGAAATGTGCTGCAAACAAGCACTTGCAAGCCTCAGTGATCACTGAGAACTGATGGAATGTGACTAATGATAATAAGCTGCACACACACACACAGAAATGGGGGAAGAGAGAGGAAGAGAGAGAGAGAGAGAGAGAGAGAGAGGAATGAAAGCAAGGGAGAGGATAGAAGAGAGGGGGAGTCCTGGTCATTAATTAGAACTCCTACCCATAATGCCTCAGTCAGCTTCTAATCCAACCAAATGTAGCAGTGGAAGAACCTACTGTTTAATTGGGGACATGATGAGCACACATGCACACACGCACTTGAGCTTTACCTAACCTAGGTCAGCCACTCCCAATGGACATGGAACATTTTCTAGTCTTGTTGCGTTCAGGGCATTTCATGCCCCAGACAGACAAGATATTGAAGGTGTCACAATCTGTTCTGTTTTCTGTTGGGACCTGTTTGTATTATTTATTTTCCCCCTGCTAGTCTTTATGTGTTCCTTTTTGTCCCTGCCCCTCACCTGTAGATGTCAGCCATTTTTGTAGTTGTCTGTCATTTTTGTAGTCTGTTCTGTTCCCCTGCCCTTGATTGTTGTCAGCTGTTGTCACTTCCCTTGTTAGTGTCCCTAATTAAGTCTGCCCCAATCCTGTGTTCCTTGTGTGATCTTACTCGTCGTTACCTGTCTTCATGTCCGTGAGGACCATGCTAACCTGCTACCCTGCCCGCCTGTTACCTGCTTGTCCCAGCATTTATTAAATATAATTTTTCTGGTTACACGTGCTGCCTGAATTGGGTCATTTCCCCACTTCCACCTCGCCCACCGGCGCTACAACCATGACAGAAGGGTTATGAGGTATTGCCATGACGACACGATGCTGCTGAGCCAGGGGCTGTATGATGCCATAATGCGACCTGTATGGGACTTCGCAACACTGCAGGCATTGTGCAACACGTGCAGGACAGGCATCAAGACCAGCACCGGGCCTTCATATCAGTGAGCTAAAGGCCATAGCAGGGGAGCAGAGGGAGCCTCTTCAGGCTCCTGAGACTATCTGCTGCTGGTGAACACACACCCCTTCAATACGCTGCGTGTGTGTTAGTGTTTGAGCGAGCGAGAGGGACTGTCATTAGGCGTGTGTTCAGTGGGTAATTACAGCTTGTGTGTTTCTTTAAAACGCTTATGTCAGAGAAAAGTATGACCGCATTATTGGAAAGAATGCAGAACTTTCTTAAATCCTCCCTGGGAAGAAAACGCAATAGCCAGTGACTAATGCGTTTTATTATAGGGTTACGCTGGACAGAGTCTGAGAAAGACAGCTAGCCATTGATGAACAGTGTTGCTGTTGATGCTAAAATGATGTTGAAGTTTGACTCATGTAAAGTAAAAGCAACAACAGCCATTATGCTATAACAGCGAGCAGTAGCCTGGGGTTCCACCAGCAAAGATTTGTCATGGTTAGCACTTGGCTATTAAGCCAACTGGTCGACTTCATAGCACACTATCACAGGGACAGGGCCTCATGCCACTCACCGAAAGCAGACGTTTCCCAGCAATGTTTATTCATAGCCATGTTACATTTCTTTAGTCAAGGCAGGTATTTTTTTGGAGCAGAGAGTGCTTTGATGCATTTGAAAGGTTTGTGTGGCGTGGTGCGATGCAGGGCCGTGCTGAACAAAGGCTGTCCTCAGCATAAAAGACGTCCCAGAGAAAATAGAGCAACGCTCGCAGTGAGGCTCAGGCACACATGGGAACAAGAACACGCAGGGTGGGTCGTCCCACTGCACGGCCAGCGGGTCACAGCGCGGAGAGGGACGGAAGGAAGTTTCCCTCAAAAGAACATTCTAGGGATTTAAAGACCATTTGGGGTGGTGCACCAGCACACAAAACAAATAATAAGCCTCCTCCCTCATGGGGCCGTCTTTGTTGCTTGCTTGTTGTGTTTTTGTTTGTTTGTTTTTGTCCAAGATTGGAAAAGCTCCCCCCACAAATATGTAGTGGACTGAACTCTTGAATCTTGGAAAGTATCTACGCTGACTGTAATCATTTACTCTGTCAAGACTTGAGCTTTTACAAGGATAAGGATCCCCCCATTGTAATACAGCCATGGGTTTTAAAGTCAACTAAAAGTCCAGAGTTAAAGGTTAACAGGAAAACTTGTACTTGTACATTGTTTTTGCAGTGGTGAACTCCACTGCTAAGGAGCAGCTGTGATTGAGCAAACCAAAACATAATATCAAGTGGACACAACCGGCAGAGTGAACCACAGTCCTCATATCTGTCCTCCCAAACACGGAGACTAAAGAAGCAATAACAATACATAGTTCCCTTCGTCTCTCCTTCTGATTGGGCCACGGCTAAGACCAGTGTTCTCATTGTTTGCATCTTCTATGAGCCTGGTCGCCTGGCTGCCACGTTGATCCGGCCCGCACATTTTTGATCAGAACGTAAACAATCAGAATACAATACACCGATTGGTCCAGATGCTCAGCCAAGTGCAGAGCCTCACTGTGAAGTACTTTAGTTTAGGAAGATGAGCTTGAAATGTTGCTGTTAATAACATGATTGCTTGTTGCTACATGGGTTTATATATCAGCCCTTTCTGCTGAATGTTATTAATAACATGATTGCTTGTTGCTAGATGTGTTTCAACATCGCCATACTCTCATACTTGGGACCTTCAGTATATAAATTGCATGTAGCTTTCTCCATGGGGAAGGTTGAGGTCTTTCATATTTGACAATAATTACTATATTGAAGCAAAACGTTACTCAGCTAACTAGAGACCCAACTCATGAATCCTCATGAATTCAGTTAAGCAGCACTGGAAGACTCGTGCCTTTTTCTGGCCAATAAATGTTGACCTTAACATGTCCTTATTGTCGCCCCTGGAGCCGTCGCTCCTCACCAGGGTCTGTGAAATGCCCTGGATTCCTCCTGTGGGTGACGATCACCAGGCTGGCTGAGAACATCACGAGCCCACCGTGCTTTGGTTACAAGACAAGAGCGGTGGGCAGTAACTGTGAGGGACTAGCTGATATAGCTGATGTATAATGTCATTCACAACAATGACCACAAATTATAAAAGCAGTCATTATTGCACTCGACAGAGCCCTTGTGCTAATCAATGTTGATATTGTGATTTATTACAAGGTACACTATCGTTCATTACATTCTTGATTTTTTGTTTTAAGCCAAAATATTATGCATTAGTCCAACACACTTGCCAGTGTCCTGGCAGGAGTGAAGTTCAGCTTCAATACACCTCGGGGCACAACAAACACACCTTGCTTGCTGTGCTGTAGCTGTCGATTGTCAGGTGACTCCAGAGGATTGACTTCACTTGTATTTTGCAACATTGACAACAATGTTGCAAAATACAAGTGTACTGTGTATGTGTGTGTGTGTGTGTGTGTGTGTGTGTGTCAAAAAAAGGTGCATCCAAAAGGCGATCTAAAAAAGTTGTTAGCGAATATGCAGCAGGTTCCAATAAGAATTGTGCTGCTTATAAGCACATCTAAGTGAAAAAGATGATGATGATTCAACCCTCAACCTCATGTCGTATAAGATTATGCTCTGGCAATTCAATTCTAATGGAGTTCCACTTTTTGATCATGTAATACAATAGTGTATTGATGCCAGTTGGCAGATGAGGGGGATGTAATATATTATTATAATTTAATAAGTGTATGCCTTGATGTGCATTTAGAGCGTTCTTTAATACATTCATGTTTTGAAGACATTAGTGTATATGACTACAATAAAATAACCGGCATGTTATTAAAAGCAATCTACCGCAGACTATCAAAATGAATGAACAATACACCACAGATCTAGCAATAGTAATTATGAATGTAGTTTACCACTAATAACAGGACCATTAAGACATGTAAATAGGATATTAAGTACCTCCACCACAGAGCACAATGAAAATGCATACATTGTTCTATAATTGATGAATCAACATTTCCATATTATTTTGACATCCCTAGTTTTTCATTCCTCAGCTTGCTTGGAACCTCAACACAGGGGGTACTAAAAGAGGTAGCCGCTACCAACTTTTGCCAAGTAGAAGAAAAAAAAAAGTGAGCCAAGTCGAGCCAAAGGAAGGCAACGCTTGGCAACGGAGGCTAGCATGGCGGAGGCTAGCGTAAGGGAGGCTAGTGAGACGGAGGGTAGCGAGACAGAGACTGGAGGGTGACTGGCTCACTATCAAAGCAAGTTTAGGCATTTATTATTATAGTCGTTAATTTTTATTAGCCAATTATTAGGTTGTTTATATTGTCCCTTATTTAAACCACACAATACACACACTCACACACCGAAGCAAGTCATTAGTCCCACTCTCCATTCCTGTCACCTAATTGCAAGGCAACTTAGCTCTTAAATACAGCAGCCAACCTCAGTTACCTCCCTGCTGTGTTACACTGGATAGGACAGATGGGAACACTGGAGGTTCAGACTGAGTCATCACAATGCAGCCGATGCCAGGCTAGACCACCCTGAACGTGATGCGGGCCGCCGGCTGAGCAGTACTGATAATTATTATGACTGACCAAAGAGAGACTTATAGAGTGAAGGGGAGATAGACACCAAAATTGCTAAACAACACCAACTATCATATGTAGGCCTACTGATTTAACACGGCACCTTTATGTTAGTTACCAAAGACCAGAACAAATCACATAAATAGTGCCACAGTGAGAAAAGTGAATTGATGAGGATATAGGCTAGCAAGTTTAATTCTTGTAAGATGTGGTCAACACGATGTCCTCCCCAACCTTCATGCAATCAGCTGTGTGGTTTGACCGATTACACGCCGTGAAGCAAGGGTTCCACTGGGGTCTGAATATAGGAGTACAATCTGGTTCAGGGCTCCTCTCATTGAAAACTGTTATTTGAAGTCCCTGGTATCTCCGTCTCCCATTGTCCACATCACCAAATGTGCAGGAATGTTCCCTACAGGTTAATATGTTGCCCAGAGAGCGGAATTCCAACACGGTGGGATTAGCTAGCACCAAACTCCAGGGCTTGCTAACCCCAATCTCCAGGACCAGCTAGCACCGACCTCCAGGACCAGAGAGCCTAATAAGCAACCTAATAATGGTCTGGGGTGCAGACAAAACCCTGGCTGGATGTGAAAATTAAAATGAAAACGATACACAAATTCGTGTACGCGTTGGTCTGTGACTGGTTTAATGGGCGTGTACAAGTCTGAGTAGCAACGTGGATCTTCCCAGAATTTTGCATGCTGACGCAAATGTGTTATTACTTAAGGGTTATGTGTCTCACTTAGATGGACCATGACACTTGTCTTAGAACTGAACCCAGCAAACCGTTACGTTATGAAGAAAAATCACTTTCCATGATGCTGTTAGAACTTTGTATAAACGACAATACAGTAGTCAAAGTCAAAGTCAAAGTTCTTTTATTTGTCAAAGTAGTAGTTCATTCCATGTCCCATGTAAGAAACCTCATCAGCTTTGGCGCTGGTGTGTGCCATTGCCGGCTACTAATGAGGTACCGAGTGATGTCCCGTTCCCTAGAGCCCTCCAGAACTAGTGGTAGGGCCACTACCCAGCCCAGGGCCCTCCAGAACTAGTGGTAGGGCCACTACCCAGCCCAGAGCCCTCCAGAACTAGTGGTAGGGCCACTACCCAGCCCAGGGCCCTCCAGAACTAGTGGTAGGGCCACTACCCAGCCCAGGGCCCTCCAGAACTAGTGGTAGGGCCACTACCCAGCCCAGGGGCTTCCAGAACTAGTGGTAAGACCAAGGGAAGAGACCTGAGACTGGCCCTTATTGTACCTCACATAGAAATGAATGACCATAACTAAGATATTGTGGCTCATTTAAAGATCGCCTTTGTAATCAGTGATATTAGAGAAGATGATGTTTCCGTTATGCATGTTTTTATAGTAACATTGCAGAGCTCTATTCAATGAGAGATTTTCCAACAAGTTCTCCCATTCTGAAAGGCTTTCATTTGTTGGGGTGGTCAGGCACACCCAGCTATATATAGAGCAGCTCAAAGAAACATGGGCTCACTGAGAAGGCATGTAGCACCATAGGCATACGAGATCTATTTATGTCTATATCTAGCGTGTAGCACCATAGTCGTATGAGATTCAAGTTTCCGTCTAACCATCTATCCATTTTCCGCGTATCCGGGGCTAGGTTGTGGATTCAAGAAAGAAGTTTAATTGTCACATACAGGATGTGCAGTGAAATGAAAAACTGCAGAAGCAAGAGAACAATACAATACAAATAACATGATTTGGAGTAACAGAATGTCCACAATATTTGTCTATACAGCAAAAAGAGCAGTAGGAATGATACATCTAAACAACATGGCATATAACAACAAGGCAATATAAATATAACATTAAAAACATTTAAAAAAATAGGAAGAAAGTATGTTTGGATGTAGGTATGCATGTCATAAGTTCTGTAATACGTTATGTAGTAAAACTATATGAGTGCATGCACTGTGTACTATGTGTGCACATGTGTATGCATGGGAGGGGCAGTGGGGGGCCCTAGTGAGGTCAGAATCTCTGTTCCAGCAGTGTGACTGTGGAGGCGCTTGTCTGATCGCAGCAGCTGGAACAGTTCATTGTTGGGGTGGTGAGGATCCTTCATGATCCTGCAGGTTCTGGTTCAACACCTCCTGGAGTACAGGTCCAGCAGGGTGGGGAGTGTAGTGCCAATAGTACGTTCAGCCGAACGCACCACCTGCTGCAGAGCCCTCCTGTCGTGAGAGGAGCAGAGATTAATCCTGTCGGGATGATCTCGTCTGCACCAGAAGGTCTGAAGGATCTTCTGGGAGATTCGGAATTTCCTCCGCTGGCTGAGGTGGCGATGCTTCGCCTTCCTCACCAGAGTGTTTGCAGTCAGATCATCTGTGATGTGGACTCCAGGTACCTGTAACTGCTCACCCTCTCCACAGCAGTTCCATTAATCCCCAGTGGTGTGTAGGTCTTCTCGTGTTCTCTAAAAGTCCACAATCAGCTCCTTAGTTTTGGAGACATCCAGCATGAGGCTGTTGGCACCAGAGTGACAGGTTAGCAACTTCCTCGAGGTTGTCTTAGGTTTTCCTCTTCCTTCTTATCATTACTGGAGATCAGGCCCACCACCACCGTGTCATCTACAAACTTGAAGATGGTGTTGGAGCTACTGTATACAGGGAGTACAGTAGGGGGCTGAGGACACAACCCTGGGGGGGATCCTGTGTTGTGATCATGTGGGGACTCAGTCTGGTGGGGCCTATGGTGTTGACAGCTGAACTATAGTCAATAAACAGCAATCTCACATAGCCCCCTTCGGAATGTTAAGATGAGAGAGGGAGCTGTGCAGTTTCTGAGAGACATCATCTGTGGATCTGTTTGGCCAGTCGTGGGCTCAGGGACAATAGTGGACCAGTTGAAGCAGGCTGGGATCACAGACTCAGCCAGGGAGGGTTTGAATATTGTGGAGAATCCTGGAGCTAGCTGGTTAGCAAAGGGCTCCACTTTGCCACTTTGTCTCAGTCCATAGGATGGCGCTTTGTACTCTTTCATGTGGCCGGATAAGATCCTGGATTGTAGGCAGCACTGCGGGTGTTCAGGGCAAATGGACCCATCCTCCCACAGTTTTTGCTTAGGAAAGGACATACATTTAACCGCAGGGACGATGGTGTTTCTAGCATTGCTATAAAGTTCATCAATATGTCCGTAAACTCACTGACATCACTGGAAGTGGATAGGAACATGTCCCAATCAACGTCACTCAGGGTGTCCTGGTGATCAGCCTCTGCTTGGTCAGCCTATAGCTTTATGTCCCTTGTCACTCCTGCCTCCCATACTATCCTTTGTGTATACTCTGGCAATAGGAAAATGGCGGCATTGTCTGACTTGCCGAATGGGGGAAGAGAGGCAGCCTTGTATCCTCTATTGAATGGCGTATATCAGTGGTCCAAATGTGTTACCATGTGCTAAGTTCGGCACATGGTCTTTAGCTTGGCCCACCACCACCACAGCCATGTCACAATGTTGGGTCTGCTACAGACATAGTCCGATAGCCCCATGTTGGTGTCCACCTGTGGTGGGATGTAGGCGGATGTAATGATGACCGTACTGAACTTCTGGGGAACATAGAATGGATGGCAAGAGATCGTCAGATGCTCCAGGTTCAGTGAGCAGGAACGAGAAAGAGTCTTAATATCTTTAGGGTTACACCACTTGTTGTTGGTTATGGAGCAAACACCTCCACCCTTGCATTTACCGGACTCTTCCATCCTGTCCGCTCAGGGCAAATGACTTTATCCGGCACCAGCGGGGTCAGCCATGTTTCCGTCAAAACAAAGAATATTACAGTCCCTTATGTCCCTTTGGAATTGAATCCTCACCCCAACATCATCTACATCAACATCATAACTAATGTCCAGAGACTGGATATTAGCTAGAAGAATGCTGAGCAGAGGTGGACGGTGGGCCTGGACTCTCAACCTGTTCCGAACCCTGCACTGTTTCCTCCAGTGTTTCCTTCTCCATTTCCCTGAAGACACAGCACTGCTGCTGTTCCATCGATCCCCACTCGGGATTGATGGAAATGTTCAAAGTTCAAAGTTCAAAGTTTCTTTTATTTGTCAAATGTGCTATATTGACATACAGCACAGATGAAATTACATGCCTCTCAGGCCCAGGTGAAATTTTTGAAATAAAAGATGTAAGGTAGACCAAGGTTAATGTCCAGAAGCATTAAACTAAAAGTGTGCTATCTATGTGTATATCAAGCATATACAATCTATCTATCTATACCAAAAGAAACACTATGTTAAATGACAAAATGGGATCAGTAAATAGTGGCTGTAGGCCACAATTTACTGAAATAAGCAGTGGTTTATGAGGAAATAGGAGGCCTCATCACACAAGAATAAAACAGTGTGGTATTGTTAAGTGTGTGTGTTTATTTACCCAACGCTATAACACTCCACAGTCATGGCTCCCTCTCAGCTATAACAGCCTCATTCATCACTGTGCACCAGACAGCACAAGGGGTCTGGGGTACACACACACACACGCACACACCCTCCCCACGCCCTGCCTCATACAGACGGTGAGGGGGGTGCACCTCAAACATCCGTCACATCTTAACAAGGTCTGGACAAGCTGACCTTGGCAGGAGACATATAATGTGAATGTTCTTTGCTCTTCATGCAATCTTGTCTGGGAGACGTGACCTCCAGAACACAAACACCGGATCATTACTAATCCAAAAACTGTGATTTTACTTGTGATTAGTTCTTGGGTTTAGTGTTTGTGTGTCAACATGGTTGACACAGCAATGTTTAAAAACCAAATCAATTAGAAAAGAACATCCATGAAAAAGAAAGAGTACAAGAGCAGAACCTCTTTTGCATATGCAGCCTGGAAGCTACAAAAAACAACGGTTCTGACTTGGTATTCAAATGACGTTTTGAAGAGAGCAGGTCAGAAAGGTGGCAATGTGCGTAGCCTCACTAGGCTCTAGCCAGCTATGCTCTAGCCAGCCTCACTAGGCTCTAGCCAGCTACGCTGTAGCTAGCCTCACTAGGCTCTAGCTAGCCTGACTAGGCTCTAGCCAGCTATGCTCTAGCTAGCCAGCTATGCTCTAGCTAGCCAGCTATGCTCTTTGCTGTTTTTGCGGGCGCTGGCTGCAGTCTTTTGCAGAAGGAAGGCTGCTTGTATTGAGCTCAGTAAAATGACAACACTGTGATACCTGGACCCTGTGATATCACCCCGCCACGCACACACACACACTATGCCATAGTACATAAGGATTATACACCCCCTCCACATGGTTTAGAGCTCATGGTCCCCTGACAGGAAGAAGCCACGGCCATCTGTATTCAGCGCCTCCCTCGTCACGCTGATATAGCGGAGCCCCTCCCCCCCAGGTGTGGGAGTTAGGTGTTAGTGTCAGGGGGGGTGGGGGTTAGCACCCAAGACATGACAGATAGTGCGTCCCAACGGCTGAGGGGAGGGTGCAA
>OMOU01048401.1:0-10107 GCA_900312585.1 Malacocephalus occidentalis
GTATGAGATCTGTGTCAGAGGAAATTGGACTTGAGGAATGAACGAACTCTGACACAGGTCTCCATCCCCCATAGTAGGCTGGCTATGACGGAGGGGGTGGGGAGGCATCGCAACACACACATGTACACATGCTTAAGTACATACATATACACACAGGAAGACTTTACAGCGAGCGAACGCCATATAATTTATATTTATATATAATTAACAAGTTCATAGTCCCTTTCATGGCCTCTCATCTTGTGTATTCCGTGTGCTTTGGTTGGTTATGGGCAACCGTGTTTGATTTTTACACGGAAGCCATCCTCAACTTGAGAATATGATCGAGAGGGAGCAAGATATATATATCTATATATATATCTATATATATATATGTCATTTGATAAGGGTATATCCTCTTTTCTACAAATTATGGGTCTTCCATTTTTGTTACTGTTGCTAAAATTGATTCCCCTTATCATTTATTTGCACGGTCAGCAGCCACAAAGTAAAATATATGTAGCCGGTATGTGTAGTGGCTTAAACAGTATGTGTTAATGGTCAGAATATGGGAAAGACATAAATATCCTGAGAAAAAATTCAATCTTAAGCAAGAATCGTAATTGTTATCGTGCAATATCAATTACTGTGATCATACCAGTGTATCGACGGTAGTTCTGGTTGTCCATCTGAATCTGACTGCCTTCTGTCATCTTTCGTTCTTGTTCAGTCTGGGTTTTTTTGTTTTTGTTTGTTTTTGTTTTTCCATATTGGGATGTTGTGTCTCTTCTTTCCATATTGGGATATGTTTTTTGCTCTTAATTTTCCATTCATACCGATTCGCCCATGTGTTGATAATCACCATAGCGTGCATCTGTTCCTGCACATAAACCAGAGGTCCAAAGAAAGCTTGGTCGTTGACTAGATATAAAGTTAACCTATGAATATATATATATGTGTATATATTTATATATTATAGGAGTAAATACACGTTCAAGAGATCTTGCATGCATTTGGTGGACCGATTAAGGATGTGATTGTGGATGTAGAGAAGGAATGACTTGTATGAAGTAATTGTATGTGTACGAAAAAATGACATTTAATGAAGAAAACGGATCTCCTATTCTGTCCTAATTTCTATGCTTTTCTACCACAGAGAATAAAATATGGATCCTTTAAGTGCCTGAATTTATAAACCCCTGGCTGTCGTCATTCTCTAACATGAATTGATGGTTTTTACAATGTTTACATTTATTGTCGCACTTTTCTTCAATCATTTTTTCTTTCCACTGCTGTATGCCATATTCTAAAGTATTTGAAATGAGTGTCTTAGCCGTGTCTTCACATTTATTTGGTTACATTTGCACAGTGGATCAATGTCTCAATAAGTGACAAACAGTACAAATGACCAGCCAGTCGCGGCCGCGAGCAACAGCACAGACATCAAATCAGTTTGGCTCTTGAGTTTCGCACACTTGAGTTCAGCTTCATGTGTGTTCTCAACGAGAAAGCGTCGAATATCTTCACATCTCGAACCTTCAGAACAAGCGTCAGTTTTGCTTAACAAAACAACAGTCTCGGACCGCGGGTTGTCGCTCTCCACATCCACATCCACCTGAATCATCCCAACGCCCTAAGCTCCCCACTAAGTGGGGTCCGTCAAAGGTCATGAGGGAGGGCAGGGTTGGTTGGTTGGTGGTGGGGGGGCGTCTCGGTCTGGGGAGCCACCTCATCTTCGTCTCCCTCTTCTTCTATTAATGGCGATTGTCGTATAACGGCATATACTCCATCGATCTCACACACACACGCACGAGTGCGTTATTTTTTGATGATGTTCTTGTAGTGCATCAGAATTGCCAGTAGTTTGTATCTCCAGTACAGAGTGTCGCCGAAGAGACGCAGCTTGGAGGCGCAGTCCACGACGTAGGCGCTTGTGTACTCTGGGAAAGCAGAATAGGATGCAGCGTATAAGTGAACAGTTCCCCATTCAACGGGGACAAAGAAATACGATTCAATAAACCCACATTAAAACAATATATATATAAACAGGTGAAAAAAACATCAACCAAAAACAATTAACCGTGACAAAAAACATATTTAAAAGTACTGAACTGAGGGGATTTTGAAGAGCATAAGCTCTGTCTGAACGATGGAAGATCGTTCCGTTTCTGACCCTTGATCGATGGACGATTGGCTCACAGATAGTAGTGACTGAGAGTAATATTTGAAGATAGAATTATAACTTATTACATACCTGGGTGAGCCATTGTCAGTGCTGTACTTCTTAAAATCTATGGTGCTTTGGGGGCGCGTTTTATTTACACGCTGAGGAAGCAAGAACAGGAACAGGTTTGTACTATTGTTGGCCGGTGTGCGTTTTATAGCCGCGGAGCACGTCATAGCGACAGACAGGGGAACACCCCCGGAGCGCTGGCCAAGCCCCTCCCTCCGTACATTACCTCATGTTTACTAACAAAAGCTGTCACGCGCTTTCTCCGTGACCAAGTTTCAATAAATGCGTATAGTTATTATTATTATTAATAATAAAAATATAAAGTATTGTATTTTATTAGAATGATGATAACTATAAATAATAATTCGATTTACTTTAACTTTCTAGTCTCTAATAAAAGAATGTAAGGTTATGAAGCACAGAAACTGTTTGAATGAAGCATTTATTTCAATGTCTTTCAATGTTTCAGTCACACAAATGAGACTAAATCAGGGTTAGAGCATTGTCAAACTTCTGGATTCGAGATGACTAAGAATATAGAGGCTTATATATCCACAAAAATGAATGGTCATACAGTAACTAGGTTTCAACATGCATGTCACGTGTTTCTGATGAAGTATGGTATGTCTCGAGCTAACGTCATTTACACCTGAGAGAGCGGCGCCTGACGGATGGCCAATCACAACATGCTGGCTCCGTGATGACTAATAGTCAATAATCAATATAATTTGTTAAAATATTTAGTATGATTTAATATCAAAAAGGAACATAGAGGTGGTCATTTTTTAGACAGACAGGCCCACATAGTCTACCTAATATTTGACCTGAAAGCTCTAGGCAAATGTGTCAGATGATTTGTATTGTTTTCAATGATAATATGCTGATTGCTTATTCTGTACACATGTAGTCCTAGAGGTTTTTTTAGAAGTTTGATGATTGATGATAATTGTCATGATTATTTTTTACGTTTATCTTCCATCATATAATCTATTTGTATAACCCACAAATCTTACAAACCTGTAATTTGGTATGACATTGTCTGTCCTACTTTTTACCCATAACATAACATATTGTAACATATTGACAGGGCCACACACACACACACAGAAGACTGTGTCATTCACAGTGTCAGTGTGATTGATTGACATAGATTATAGTGGTGGTTTTATGACCGCATGTTGTTTGTCCACTGCAGAGATGACCATGCTCTCCAGTGGCATATCATACAGTTATATAACAGTGTCATAAAATCAGTTTGCTCATCGACGTCCCAACAGCTACATAAATATGTTGTGTTGTGGGCTTGATGGAGTAAACAGCAGGGGACAGTTGGTTCATGATGTACAGGCTGTCTGGTCATTGACTTTATACACTGATCGTATAGAGCTTCTTGTCTACTTCAGGTATGTCTATAACGGCAAAATACCTATTTAACATGCATAGAGTGGATACTCGTTTTACATGAAAGCATGTTTACATTGTCTTATATAACTTAGCCAATGTTTAGATCATAGATCATAGATCATAATCTAAATTCAGATTTGTGAGACAATAACCAAAATTAAGTGAAACACTTAATTTTCACTTAAATTAAGTGAAACACTTAATTTTCACTTAAACCTATCTCTACTATCATGTAGGATGAGCCAATTGGAACAATCTTTTTGACACCATTTAAAAAGAATCAATTAGCAAAAACCACACCACATGATCAACCTCGGGCTTTTCTTATCATATCTGTCTTATCTCTGTCCATCTTATCTCTGTCCAAGTACAACATGTAACCCTCCCTGGGGTTCCTCCATATATATATACACTGTATATATAACCCCTCTAAAAACATGGAAGAAGACCGTCGCCTGACCAGCAGCGGTTGGAACGAGGTGGTCCCCGGGCGCTGCACTAGCTGCCCACCGCTCCTGGCCTGACCGCGGAGGAAGATGGCCATGGATGGGATAAAAGCGGAGGAACAATTTCACGGCGACACCTATGGGGGCATGTGTGTGTGTGTGGGGTGGACTTGGAGGGCCGCCGTGCACGGGTGTGCATGCATGGTGTGAACCGCGACAATAAAGACGGGGGTTGTCCGTCCGCTAATTATGAATTATTATGAATTATTATTGGGTACGTTGGAGGTGTTTTTAGTTGTTGTTATGGCTCATTAACATATTCTGGTATCTAAAAGCAATTAATCATCATTATTAACATAATCATCATGTCACCGAACATAATGAACCATCCGTATTGTTTTGTTTGTTTTGAGTGCAATGAATTGAGAGAAAAACAAACTAATTGCGGAACATTTTGCATATTACAGTATAGCGTACAACGTAAGCAAACACATGACATACTCATCAAAGCCAGCAGGGGGCAGCAGATTATCCCAAACTGTCAATCCGAGATCACAGTTGCTGCTTGAATTGGCCCATCGCTCATCATAGGATGTATAAACGGAGGCTCTGCCAACCGACGGGCTCAGTGCACCCAGGCGAGGAGCATGGCATACCCGCACTTTAAGGACAACTTTTGGGTACGTTTAATTCATTTATGTTTTAGCAGGAGGTCCATGTTGTCGGAGACCGAGACCTATATATGATAAGACTGACTATGCTACGTTCTATATGATCGTAGCCTATATAGAGGCGTAACATAATACAAGTAGACATATAGGCTTAATTGGTCTTCAGAAATGTCGCTGAAAGGTAGGCTAACTTCTATTTTTGGTATTTATATATTCTATTATAGAGGTAAATGTCAAATCCAGATTGCAAGCTTCAATAATTACGCATTGAAAGCATACATGTGTAAGGCAGCACCAGTCGTCAACGACGGTGGATTTCACATCCAAGTCTTGGAGACTTGGATCCATTTTAGGTGTCCCTCAGCAGAATCAAATTATAGGGATGTTGTCTCCAAAATAGCAATTGAGCGCTTATTTTGTCGTTTGCACGCTCCCTGTGTTGGAGTTGACGTCAGCGCGTAACTCACGTGGTTTCTGTGTCTCTGACCAACTGAGTTTCAATTAACTTAACTTAATGACTATATAACAACAACAACAACAACAACAACAACAACAACAACAACAGCAACAACAACAACAACAACAACAACAACAACAACAACGCATACATAAAATAAATAACATTGGAATGGCTGACCACAGTGACTAAAACACACACACACACATTTGATGTCCGTGAGCGTCATATATATGACGATAGCTTTAAGTTAAGTTCACATTATGAACTATATATACTTGTCACCTCATCTATCCATTTCAACTTTCTTGTCACGATTTTTAATAAACAAAATCGACGCATATTGTTGACATTGTGAACGTCAATCACATTTCCAGAATTTGGATCTGACGGGCACGGCAGGGTATGACGTAATCATACTGCATCTTAATGACGGAAGGCGCACGTGCAAGGAGGTGGAGGAGTTCATGAAGGCGAGGTGGGTGCCCTGAGATGGCCTGTAGGACCTCAAAACCCCAGCACTGCTGTCAATGTGCAACAGTTGAAGTTTATTTAGAATCCACATGGCATTTGTTGTCTCACACATCTATTATGAATTATTATTATTACACAATCTGTGTAATAACCGATTCCAGTTCCTTTGTTCTTATCTTTATCCTCTTTTCTTCATATCTCTGTCTCTTTTGCACGCACACGCACACGCACACACACACACACACACACACACACACAAGGTCCATTCATTACAGCAGATGTCAGTTTTACATTTGCATCCTTTGTGTCCGCACCGGCCATGTTTGTGCTTTGCATCGCTGTTTGCTGAGGAAAACGTTCTCGTCCAGCAGCTGTGAAGAGTTTGCATGTAAATTGTGTTTTTGTTTCATCTTGAGATCAGAAAGGGAAGGTGATGTGTTTTAGGTGTTACACAGCCTGCACTCACATTCACCCATCCACACACACACCAATGGTGGTGTCGACCAACACGTCAGGAGCAGTTAGGGGGGCGTCGTGCTCAGGGGACACCTTGACCGGGGATAGAAACCAGCAACCTCCCAGTTGCCAGACGACCGCTCTTAACTCCTGAGCTAACTGTTTATAACCATTTTGCATTTCGACACGCAGCATTTCCATTTTACCTCAGCGTCAACACCGGTGGGGTTTCAAAAAAGCAATCTATGCAAAGGCCATGTTATTTTGGTCTTGAGTTCATGCCGTTAGCTCCTGCTACACGCAACATGCGTGGCTATTCCAGGGCTCCTCCTCCATTGGACAGGGGCGGTTGGATCTTGAGTAACCCGGTTAAGTGTAGACGTTTGTAGATGATTGGACGTAGCAGGAGGTAACCCAACTAGCATGGGAGTGTGTGTGTGTGTGTGTGTGTGTTGGTGGTGATGCCTGGTTTAACCCCGCGGGTGTCGATTAGCCAACGCACCCCTCTCATGTACAATACAGGCTGTGGGTAATGCATTGTTACAGAGGTGCAGTGGCTGGTTTACGGCTCTGCTTGTGTTGCAGGGCAGCCATTGAAGATAAGTATGCTAAAGACCTCCTGGGTCTGTCCAGGAAGGTGTTTGGTCACAATGAAATGAAGTAAGGTTATAAAACACGCACGCACGCACGCACACACACATACACACACTGAATGATACTTTTGAATATGGGATAGCGCAGCAGATATGGATCAATAAATACAGATACATGATGACATTTATGAAATTAAAATGATTCGAATGATCTAAATACATCTGTTTACCAATATATGTGAAACGATGAAGTTGTCATATTTCTGAAATGTCGTCAGTTCTTATATATACAGTATTATGGTTCAGTTATATGTCAAGATGGCTTGTTTCCTGATTTTCGCTGGTTTCATGACTAATGACGCTTTGTGCTCAACAGGCACTTGAGTTGTAGGCTTGTGGGGGGGAGAAAGAGATAGTGATTGTTAGAGACCATTTTATTGTACCACACATATTAACATGTACAAGAAAATAAAGGGGGGAAAAAATAAACCAAGTCACTTTACCAAGTTAATTTGTAAGACCATTTTAAGATGATCTAAAATGGCAATGATTTCCAATGAGTAGCATTGGGGATTCTGGGTGTCTGTTTATATGCCTGACTGTGTTTTCTCCACGCAGCACCCTGAAGAGATCCCTGGACATGTTCAAATTACGTAAGCGCTTTACAATGTTCACAAAAAGCCACCTTTCCCTGAGGTGACAAGGTTAACCGTGTCTCGCGCCACAGAAATCGAACACGTGGGCCAGACACACCTGCAGCTGGCGCAGACGATGAGAGACGAAGCCAAAAAACTTGAGGACTTCAGGGAAAGACAGAAGGAGGCGAGGAAGAAGGTGAGCCAGCCACCGTGGGAACTTAATGGCGGCCATGATGGCCACTATTAAGCACCCGGAGCACACAGAGGGAGGATCTTAGTTCACATATTTGTCGCTGCCAACGAGAATCATATTGGGAGCGTGAGTATAGTGGCGTTGTATTTCTCTGTGCATTTGGTAGAGGACTCAAAGCTATTTTGGACGGGAACATGCACACACATTGCATTCAGCGTTTGTCTCCCAACGTGGCCATTTTGTCATCGGGCTTCACACGCCAGTGGCAAAGCAATGACGATGCCTTTCACTGCAGATACAATACCAGATGGATTCTCACCACAAACAGAAGGTCATACAGTTCAAGAGAACATTAGAGGTAAGAATTGTTCTTATTGTTACGTTTCTACGACTGTTGCTTCCACTTGTGGAAGATTCAGGGTCTATTCTAGTGCACTGGCAGTCCAGTATCTGCATGGCCATCAATCATCTATTCAAAGAAGGGACATTTGAGGTCATTTGCATCGTTCTAAATTTGTATCAAATGACACGGCAGTGAGAAGTGGCGTGAGGTCAACGTCTGTGACCGCGATGGAGCACATTGGCAACAATGAACAACGTCCGTTCTGCTGTGAAAGGTGCCACATGAAAATTAAAATGTTTGGTCAGACATTTTTCATTCCACCTTTGTCCTTCCCCTTTAAAGAGGGAAGTTCTGCCTCGTGGTTTAAAGATGAATAGGGACATTAACCCCCCGGCCGCAGAATCCCCTGTGAAATAGGAACTTTTGAAACACACGGCAGATCGTTTGTTCACAGAAAGATACCTTGATTGTGCCACGCAACCGGCAGTGTGAGCTAGCTGTGTTCGTGCAGCGTAGCATCCATCTGGACGTACGCGGTCATTCAAGGAAAAACAACAATGAAGTCTGCTTGTGTCCGCAGTCTAAAAAAACCTATGAGCAAAAGTGTCGAGACAAAGAAGAGGCCGACCAGAACGTGAACCGCCACGCCACCAACACAAAGAACACGGAGAAGGTAACGGAGAACCCCGCTCGGCGTTAGCCCCGCGACCGGGCCACCGGGCTACCGGGTAACGGCTATAAAGCAAGCCTAATGGAGGACGCTAAAGGCCTCGACCACGAGACTGGTCCTGGGCGATCGCTCATGCCGTTGGCCCGCCTTCGAGGCTTCAGGCAAGAAAATGCATGTATACATAGTGGGGTTAAATGTCCTTTTTCTTGCCAACTTTCAGCTCAACTCCAAGGCCCAGCAAGCGAAACAAAATGCTGACGAAGCAGGTGAGTCACCAGAAACACTGCCACTCCGACTCTTAACTCGGCCAGGTGAGGTTGCAGCCCCACCCTCCCAGACTGTAACTAGGCCAGGTGAGGCTGCAGCCCCACCCCCCAGACTCTAAGGCCAGGTGAGGCTGCAGCCCCACCCCCCAGACTCTAAGGCCAGGTGAGGCTGCAGCCCCACCAAACATGCACACTCCCATACGTTCTTCATGTTCAGTTCAGCTTGTAGACTTCCTCAAGTCTATTCCAGTCCATTGTATTTGGTTCTTAAATGAGGTTCCAAATGACAAACGTGAACACGTTCTCCCGCGTGTCCGTGTTCACGTTCCCTTGGTTGCGTTCCCCCGGTTCTCGGCGGCAGACCGGATATATTTGCAGAACGTGACGGCGTTGGCCAAGGTCAGGGATGACTGGCTGAAAGACCACGTGAGCGCCTGTGAGGTGAGAGAACATCTTCATCCCACCTCAGCACCATCGTCATGTTGTTGGTCTGTTGTTCATTCATCCACATACACACGGTATGCAGGAAGGAAATGTCGTTTTGAGGTGATAACGGAACAAAAACAAGTAAAATACAACTAACAAGTTGTAGCATAGCTGCTGCTACAATGCCACGCTGGTGGCTTTAGTTCGGGGCTCCTCCAAGGACACAGGCCGGTTGTGGTGTTCGAAGTCCGGTTTATTGTGAAGAAAAGGGTATGGAGCAGATGTAATGGTGCTAGCTAGCATGCTAGAGCTCCCCTTGGTGTGTGTGCTGGTGGCTGACTTAACCTGTGGCGCACTGATTAGTCAATGCACCACAGGCTTGCAGCCCCCCCACCCCAGACTAACTGGGCCAGGTGAGGCCAATTAAGCCAGCCACCAACAACACACCAAACATTCCCACAAGTCTTTTATTGTCACGTGTTCTTCAGAACACAGGCAGGTTGGCAGGTGACAGTACACTAAAGAGCTGGCAAGAATAGGCAACAATGTTTATATATATATACATGTATATACACATTGAACGGCACCATATACTTAATAAGATCATACAATAACACGAGACACATCATGTTCACATACAAATACAATACAAAATATCAGTCTCAACCTAATTGTTACAAAGTACTTCCAGCGATGCTGACGCGCACCACAGCGTCTGCTTAGCTGCCCAGTCTGAACCTGCAGCTACACGCTTGCTCTGTCCGCAGGCGTTTGAGAGCCAGGCCAAGGAGAGGATCAACACTCTGCGTAACACCGTCTGGACCCACGTCAACCTGCTGTCCTCGCAGTGTGTCACCA
>OMOU01048513.1:2235-22852 GCA_900312585.1 Malacocephalus occidentalis
CTGACATGCGTTGCCAGGTTGAGGACACAAAGCGAACATGGCATCCCTCTTGGAAACATTCCGGGCTGTAAGCTGTCGCCATCTTTCAAATGGAACTGCAAGATTTAGCCGTGTAGCATCATAGCATGGCTGTGGTCATGGAGACCTTAGTCTTAGCTTAGAGGACTGGGTCATCTCATCCAATTTACGCCTTTATGTACAGTTCCAGGTACAACATAATCCAAAATCAATGAGCCAGAATGAAAAACATGTATTCAATAATAGCACATGCCTCTTGTTTGTTCACTTGGATAACCGCGACATCATGACCCTAATCTCGTACCAATCAACAAACAAATCATGTCCCCGTTAGACACAGCAGCCCAACCTGTCCAGGTACACAGGTACTCCAAAACACAGAAACACAGAAGGTCTAATTGCAGCGGCTTACATAAAACATCACACGTCAATAAATGTGCACACCAAAAATATTATTTTGCGCCTGTGAGTGTTCAGGAGATCGACGATTCAAGTAACGATGCAGACGTTTGGTTCAGTTGATCCCAATATCAGGTTGGTCTAGAGGAAAACTTTATGAAATAGGCCTAAACAATACATTTTGGCCATGTATTATTTACCAAGCAAAATAATGTTTCCTAGCAATGGCCTAATCGTGAAAATAAATGCTGTTTTACTTTCGGCTAATGTAGCCTACAACAAACCGAAAAAAACCTTTCAATTAGGTATTTATAGACATTATATTATTAGCTATGAATACTTTCTAACTAAATTGGCGCTGACGAAATCTTGATCTGCTATTGGTAGCTGATTCAGTGGTGGTGCTGCCAATTAGCATAAAGTAAAACAAAAACGGGCCACTCACTGCTGCTATGGCGGGTGGCGGGCCTCCTCCACAGCTCTCAAAACAAATGGCTACCGGCTGCTTTTGTAGCTCATTAATCTTTTGGTGTGTACCTTTATACAGATCTGCCTTGTCATTTAACGCAGATCCACCAACACTTTGGATCGTCTACGCAATGAGAAGGAGGAGTCCTGCTGACAAAATAAGCAGGATGAGTTTTTACAGAACAGTGGATGATCATACATTAAGATAATAATATAGAACGTAATATATGGTGAGCATAGAGGACACAAGATATTCTGTGTGTTTTAGTGGATGTGTGGAGCGTTAAACCTAATTTATAGTTGCTATGCGTACAAACTGGTTCATACAGAGCTTGGCAAATCACCGTACAAACCTCCACGAGAGCCGTGATTACATCACACGCGGTGACTATAAATGCAGCTAGAGTGAGGAGTTGAGTTAATTTTGTAACAAGCAGGTGTCAGTAACTTGCTGATCTCCGTGGCAACCCTCAATATGTGTCTCTGTTCGATTGGTCGATAGTTGGTTCAGTGACTTGGCGCCACTAATCCATCTTAGCTAGTTAGCATTGTGCCACTGCCCGTACTGTGTGGCAGCATAGGCAAACAGAGCTTCAGTGTTTCACCGGAGACTCTAAGGAGAGAATCTAAGGAGATATGTGAAGGTTTCTACTGACGTGACCATAGTCTATCACCTTAATCACATTCAGAAAGTCTGTCATCACAATCACATTCAGAAAGTCTATCATCACAATCACATTCAGAAAGTCAATCATCATAATCACATTAATTAACACCCAGTACCTGTCAGTCACATGACCCACCATACGACAATGTGTAAATAGGAGTTTGTATCCTCCTGTCTGTTGTCATGGGAACGTGACTATAGTAGCCACTAATCCAATAAACACCGGGTTAGCGGGTTAGCGTTGTGTTAGCAGCATTACAGTCTTTATCTCCGGGGTCCGGGGTTAAGCGCACTGCAAGTGCATTGAGCTTCTAAAAGACGTGTGTTTCTCTCACTGTGTGTGTGTTTGTCTGTGTCTCTGTCTCTTCGTGAGAGGGACCTGTCTGCCTGTCTACTGACTGCTGTGATTGGTAAACCACTCTGAATTTAGGGTGGGGATAGCCAATGGCTGGGTCGGTCGATATTGATCAGTCATGATGAGTGTCATCGTGATCACTTGGCCCACTAATATGGCCTGTAAAGCCCTTTGAGACTGTAACTGTGGTTCAGGGCTATACAAATAAAATGGACTCTCTCTCGGTCTCTCTTGGTTTTGTGTGTGTGTTGCTCTCTCACTTGGCTATAGTGCTAGCTAAGAGCTGTGAATAGGTACTGCGAACCCCGGGAGGCTAGACTGGCTGATGGAGGTCCTGCTGCACAGTGGGGTGTTTAACTTTCATATGTTTTTAAGATCTCTCAGAGTCCCAGACACCCGCTGTCTCTCCTCTCCCCTCCCCATCTCCTCTTTCCTTTACTCTCCTCTCTTCCAACGACTATGGTCAAATAGAAACAGTTACAAAGCAAACAAGACACAAGGTGAAAATAATCAAACGGAGATGATATAAAGTATTGTATGCTTTACAATGACATATGATATTACAAATATATATGTATATGTAATAATAATTTAATATAATAATTATATTGTCACAATACTATTATATAGTATTGTGAAGTGTGTGTGTGTGTGTGGCTGGTTTAAGCAGGCTGACCTGGCCTGGGTCAGACTGATTAGGCCTCTGGGGCTGGATAAACCAGCCATCACCACACACACTCATTAACCTGGACCAGCACTGGTCAACTGCTCTGGCTAGCTGTAACTCCTTGTCAACACTCCAATAAACTGGTCTGACACCTCGGTTCTATTGTTCAAAGCATGAAGTATTGTCACATTCTGGTCCATCGTATCTTAGATATGCAAGGCATACTGTTACTGCTATGCTGAGCAGGTCTCTGTTGTCCAAGGGTGGCGTCTCCCTGGGAGTGACCTGAGGCTGCAACAATAAGCCCGGCGGTGTTGTGTTGCAGGAGTCTTCCTGATCCCGTACATGCTGATTGTGTTCGTGGGCGGGATCCCCATCTTCTTCCTGGAGATCGCTCTGGGACAGTTCATGAAGGCCGGCAGCATCAACGTGTGGAACATCGCCCCGCTCTTTAAAGGCACGCACGCACGCATACACACGCACGCACACGCACGCACGCACTCGTGCACGGACACACATGCGCGTCTCCCTGCTCGCTCTCTCTCTCACACACGCTGCTCACACTCACATACACACGCAGACCCACCCATACCTGTCTGCATATTCAATGTCAAACCCTGACCCGTTTACTGACCTGTCTCTACATTCAGTGTTTAACTGTTAATGTCTAACAGGCTAGTAGGAGATACTTTAAAGTAAGCAAACAGAGCTTTATGAGCTATTGCAGATATTGACCTTGAGATTACTGAGGATCGTATCGTAGTATCTGGTTACTGCTGGATATCGCAAGTTCCTGCGGTATCAAAGCAAGCGAGTATACGTGCAGTTCTTCAGGTACGCTCTTACTTTGCAGTAAGCTATCCGAGTTCTCAGCTATCCGATATGTTGATAACCTGTAACCATATGACCGGAAAACTACCACCTCTGACATATTGTACTGTTATCAGTACCACACACGCACTTGCACTCATTAGCTGGCCAGCTCCGTGCGCCAACAAATGTGGTTTCTAACAACAAATGATGTTATAGTTTGGACTATTGTTAATGATGATATATACCAGTGATATATATTCCAGAGTTGGCATATACCAGATATATATATATCCCAGAGTTTGGTATATACTGGCTATACCCCCAAGTTGAGGACAGAGTTTGACATACAGAAGCTTTTATTGTGTTATTATTGTGTATAACGTACACTGCTGCTGTCTTGGTCAGGTGTCTCAGGTAAAAGACATTTTAATATCTAAACGGACTAACCTGGATAAGGTTAGTTAAATAAATACACACGCAGACTGTCCACAAAATCCTATGAGGCGTCTCCCAGATATTAAAACTCTCTCCTCCTCTCCCCGCAGGTCTGGGCTATGCGTCCATGGTGATTGTATTTTTCTGTAACACCTACTACATCATGGTGCTAGCCTGGGGCTTCTACTACTTCGTCAAGTCCTTTAGCTCCACCCTCCCCTGGTCCACCTGTGATAACGCGTGGAACACGCCCAGCTGCATCAAGATCTTCAGCCACCCCAACTGTGAGAACGGTAGCCTGGCCAACGCTACCGCCGCGCCAAACCTCACCTGCCAGCAGCTGGCCGAGGGACGCTCCCCCATCATAGAGTTCTGGGAGTGAGTTCCTCTGCCCCGTGGTGATCGCTGAGCTGGAGTAGCATTAGTGATAGACTAGCCGGACTTGGGGTAGCTGGGGTATCAGCAAGCTGAGCTAGGGTTAGACGAGGCTAGTTGGGAGAGCTAGGGTTAGTTAACAAAATAGCTTTCTGTGTTTTGTCGGATCCTCTCTCTCTCTCTCTCTGTCTCTTTTCTGTCATCTTTACTCTGCTCTATACTCATCTCCTCCCCTCTCTCCTCTATACTCCTCTCCTTCCCTCTTTCCTCTATACTCATCTTCTCTGTGCTCCTTCCTCAGGAACAAGGTGCTGAGAATCTCTGGCGGGCTGGACCAGCCCGGCCAGTTGAACTGGGAGATGCTGCTCTGTCTGATCGTGGTCTGGATCCTCGTCTACTTCTGTGTCTGGAAGGGAGTCAAGTCTACTGGCAAGGTGTAGACACACACACGCACACACACACTCCTTCAGCTGACTGGCTATAAGCAGAAGTACTGCAGTAGTACTACTAGGTATCAGGACTACTAGAAGGCGTATCAGTTACTAGAGAGCGAGAGGACTGACGGGGGAGGCTAATAATAATAATAATACTGATACTACCAAGAGCCAAAGGTAAATAATTTATGAATATGATTTGCTTACTAAATAATAAATGGAGGAAACGGGTAAAATTGTTGATTTGAATAGGCTTTCTGGGCTGTCGAGAGCTCTACAATCAACGTTATTGGGCACAACCAAACTTTCATCAACATAAAACATATGCTGGCAACAGCCGATGAGATTTGAGAGAACGACCAATGGGGTTTGAGGTCATTGACAGCCAATGGGATGTGAGGTCAAGAGGAAGAAAAAGGGAATTAACAATAACGGCAAGTCCTAGTGCATAGGAAGGTTTAAGGGCGTTTTGACATCAGGTGTGATCGCTTCATACCATGCCCGAGTATGATTTGCCCGCGCCCCCCCTCCACTCCCCCGCCCCTCAGCTTTCACATGAGTAATATTGACCCATACCCAAGTACACTTGCGTATGTATACACACTCCGATACAGTAGGTGGCAGTATGCGCTTAGATGGCTTGCAGTCAACCAATGAACACTATACAAGAGGAAGAATGGCGGTTGACCTTCACACTATGTGAAGAACAACCCCCCTCGCCTGCCAACCTACTTTATCAGCGATGGCCGTTTAGTTGATGAGGATGAGATTTAGCAATCCACTTCCACGCGTTGGTATGGTTGTTTTCACACCTCATGTGAACCCCACCCAAATACGCAAGAGCCGTGGAGTCAAGTGTATGTTCCGTACGCTTGCATACGTTTGGGTTGCATAAAATTGAACCCGTATAAGTTTGCACACCGCACCAGAAACTAGTACTCATGCAAAATATGCACTGAGCTGAAAGCTACTTAATGTAAATATAAATGTACACACACACACACATCTTGCAACACACACACACACACATTACAATACACGCTGTTCTCTGCAGTCACATGGCTTTGTTGCTATGACTACCACTAGAAGGGGAGGATGCAGCGTCAGGCGGAAGGGGATTGGTCGTTTGTGAAAGGGGCCAGTACCACTGCAGTGGGACGTGACTGATCGAGCAGAGAGAGAGAGACAGAGAGAGAGAGAGAGATATATGTTTTTTATTGGCTCTTTTTTGTGATACAAGTGATATCAGATTTGTGTTCTCTTTACATGTTTAAATAACCTCCCATAGTTTGTGTGTGTGTGTGTGTGTGTGTGTGTAGATTGTGTACTTCACCGCTACGTTCCCCTATGTGGTTCTGGTAATCCTATTGGTGCGTGGGGTGACCCTGCCCGGGGCATATGACGGCATCATGTACTATATCAAACCTGACTGGAGCAAACTTGGAGAGGCACAGGTTAGTCAAAACAACCAGCACCTAGCTTACACCAAGCTAAGACCAAGCCAAGCTAATATTTAGCCAGAGTTAACACCTGGCTAACAACTAGCCAATACCTAGCAAAAACCAAGATTACACCTAGCTATAACCTAGTTACCACCTAGCCAATACCTGGCCTTAGATAAAATCGTTCTTAGCTCCCACCTAGCCATTAATATTTAATCCCACTTGGTTACTTGGATAAATTGTGTATTAAACATTGCAGAAACATCTCTGAACGTTTCAAATCACAGCAGGCCTTAGTTAGCCTCTCTTTTATTGATGCGAAAGGTCAGGTTACCCTCCAGCTTTTTATAGCGGCTAAACACGGACACATAATATGTAACAAGATATAGATAACTAGAAACGGATGGACAACTAGATATAGACAGCAATATTCAGGAGCTCCACCCTTAACCCTCACAAAATGAAGGGAAAAACACACACGACTGACAGACACACAGGCAGACAAATGCAGAGAGACAGATCGTAAGACATGCAGACTAAGAGAGAGACAGACATGCAGAAAGATGTCACTTTGCACAGAGAAGCGGATGGGTTGCTATTTGGCTGACCTCTGACCTCTGACCCTAGGTGTGGATTGATGCAGGTACTCAGATCTTCTTCTCATATGCTATTGGTCTGGGGGCTCTGACTGCACTGGGCAGCTATAACCGCTTCAACAATGACTGCTACAGGTACTACTACTATAGTACTACTACTACTACTACACTATATATATACTATCACCACTACTATTACGAGACACACTGCTGTATATACATATTATACCCACACTATGCACTCTGTACACACAGCACACATACTATACCCAAACTACACACTCTATACACACACTATACCTAAACTACACACTCGATACACTCTATACTCTAACTATTTAGTCATCTTTCCCATATCTCTGTCTCATCTCTTGACTCCCCTCTCCCTCCCCTCTCCGCCTGTAGAGATGCCTTTATGCTAGCTCTGATCAACAGTGGCACTAGCTTCTTCGCCGGCTTTGTGGTTTTCTCCATCCTGGGCTTCATGGCTGCAGAGCAGGGAGTTCACATCTCCCAAGTTGCTGAGTCAGGTACACACACACACACACACACACACACTCACTCACACACACACACCTATCATGTCAAAATTAGATAATATATGTGATCAACAGGAGATCCATCCGTGCTCTGTGAAATGATACATTACTAGTGTGTATATATATATATATATATGTATATATATATATAACTAATAACATATTACTGTTTATATATATATTGTAATTACATAGGACTGTTTATATATTAGATCATATTTCAGTTGTACAGAGAATATTTCTATATATTTATATTCAGATACTGCTGCGACAGAACATTTGTATGTGTAAGTGTGCGCGTGTGTGTGTGTGTGTTCAAGAGCAGATTTGTAGTTGCCTTGTGAGAGCATTCTGATCTCAGAGTTCAGGTTGTGGTTCTCTCTGGCGAATATACAATATGGGCTGTCAAAGTTAACATGATTAAAACACATTAACGCAAATTCATATTAAGGCAGGTACTGTAAAGGTGCGTTCACTTGAGACATGTTAAGAAGCCACGAGGTTGGATGTCGTGTTCTCGAGCACGGCAAGTTTAAAACACACACAATATCACCTTTCTGGTCTGTACCGCAGATTTGTCGGTTGGCGCGCCACATCACTCAGGGCGCCGGGTCAAAGTTGAAGTCATCGCTAATCAATGCACAGTCGAGTTATCACAGCCATCACCCACATACTCAAGAGAGCCATGACTTGTCGGCATTTTCCAACTGCTGGGCCTGCAAAACAAACTCCACCAAACTCCGCTCCTTCCTCTGAGAGGCCCAGAGCCAGTTATTGGGATGTAAGGAGCTATTGCCGCATGGGTTTTAGAATGTAATCTCCGCCACACCTAGAGCGAGTCACGGTGACTGACTTAAAATCACGTCATATATGTGTACAGTCCCATTCAGCTCCATGGTGGTAAAAGAAAACTCTTTCTGTGTCTCTCTCTCAGCCTGTCTCACTCTCTCTGTGTCTCTCTCTCAGCCTGTTTCACTCTGTGTGTGTCTCTCTCAGCCTGTCTCACTCTCTGTGTCTCTCTCTCAGCCTGTCTCACTCTCTGTGTGCGTCTCTCTCAGCCTGTCTCACTCTCTGTGTGTCTCTCTCAGCCTGTCTCACTCTCTGTGTCTCTCTCTCAGCCTGTCTGACTCTCTCTGTGTGTCTCTCAGCCTGTCTCACTCTCTGTGTGTCTCTCTCAGCCTGTCTAACTCTCAGCCTGTCTCACTCTCTGTGTCTCTCTCAGCCTGTCTCACTCTCTGTGTGCGTCTCTCAGCATGTCTCACTCTCTGTGTGTCTCTCAGCCTGTCTCACTCTCTGTGTGTCTCTCTCAGCCTGTCTCACTCTCTTGTGTCTCTCTCTCAGCCTGTCTCACTCTCTGTGTGTCTCTCTCAGCCTGTCTCGCTCTCTGTGTGCATCTCTCTCAGTCTGTCTCACTCTTTGTGTGCGTCTCTCTCTGCCTGTCTCACTCTGTGTGTGTCTCTCTCACCTTGTCTCACTCTCTCTGCCTCTCTTACCCTGTCTCTCTCCCTCTCTCTCTGTCTTTCTCGCCCTGTCTCACTCTCTCTGTTTGTCTCTCTCTCTAATAGAGACAGATAGTTAGCTGATTGGCCACGTGACCCACTGCCTCAGACATGTATTTATATTTTATATACATGTCATGTCACATATGTACATACATGTATACTATAGGGGGATAACATCAAATATAGTATCCCACTAGTACTGTGTGTGTGTAAGTGTGTGTGTACGCATGCATGTGTGTATGTGTGTGCGTGCGTGTGTCCATGCGTGTGTGTGTGTGCGTGTACATGTGTGAGTGCGTGCGTGCACATGTGTCTGTCCAAAGCTGTGCTTTACTGGAATGTGTTTGATCAAGCTTAATCCGTTAGCAAACACATCCTAACAGATATCTGACATCACTCGCTGAGCAGGTTTCAACCTTGTCCTGAGAGATGTTGTCTCTCGCTGTCCAACTTCTGATGTTCTACTCATGATGTCTGGATTCTTAGTTGTTGGTTCAGACATTGAATTGTAAAAGAGAACGTCGTGCTGCTAGCAGCTAGCGGGTTGGAGCTCAATATTCCTTGTGTGCGCACTCTTTGTGTTTGTGTGTATTGGTGTGTGTGTGTGTGTTTGTGTGTGTGAAGTATTCTTTGGAGGATAAACTGACCAGAGCCTCTTGAGATGAGTCTCATCTCGCTCTGTCCCGTCGTCCCTCAACGGAAGGTAAATACACGCCTGTAACACACACACATACCTGTAACACACACACACATACGCAGATGCCTGTAACACACAGACACATCTGTAACATACACACACACACACCTGTACACACCTGTACACACCTGCAACCCACACACACACACACCTGTAACAAACACCTGTAACAAACACCACTTGTAACAAACACCGCTTCTAACACACGCCTGTAAATAGGGGTTTTCACTTTTTAGGCCAACAGGCCAACTGGCTGGGTAGTTGAAAAAGTTAACTTTTTCTTTACAAATAGATGTTTGGACTGCAGCATGTGTTGTTAACATAAACAACTGTCATGCAATTATCATAAACACCATGAGGAGCATGCCTCCCTTTGAGAGGAACCAACAATTAGTTGGTTTCTAGGTGGCATTGTAAAATTAGAGAGATATTTCTTTGAGAGACAACACTGACATTATAATTATATGAACAAACGAATAATACGTGTTGAGAACTGTGCGTATGGTGATGTGTGTCACACACAGAAACAAGCACACACACACACACACACGTTATTTGTATATAATAGCCTATTGTATTTGATTGATTCATTGAGGAGGCATTTTATACATACAGAGGTTTGTTTCAAACACACACACTAATATGTGCAAAGATGACTTCAGTTGCATATTATGCTTCCTAATCTCAAATTTATATATATATATACAGTATATATACATTTATTACAAAAAAGTAAATAATTAATTCATTTAAAAAACAGATTTTCTTCAGACTTCAGACTAAGACATTTGAAATGAGACTAAACTGGCAGCGGAGTGCTTGTATCTGTGTCTGTCCTGCCCGCCCTGTGGAGGCTGAGTCTCCACAGTAATACCAGCGCTGCTTGGCAGGGGGCCAATGTTGCGCCACACCCGTACACACCTTGTAAAGGCCCTGTCACACTGCAGCGTATGAGAGAAACGCATGAGTTGCGTATGAAAATGCTAAAAATAATTTGCATACACACAAAAAGCCCTTGAGATTTGTGCGTATGCGTACCGTATTGAACCTATGAGTAGCCTATGAGTAGCCTATGAGTAGCGCATCACCAGCGCATCGCCAGCGTATGACCAGCAAATGTCAGGCAAGAAAATATCACTCATACGCTGGTATACGCTGACATACGCTAGGGATACGTTAGGCATAGGTTGTATACGTTTCAAGCACGGTCGCATACGCTGGCATACGGCGAGGCAGAAATCCATGCCAGCCTCGACCTATGAGTAACGTACCTCTAGCGTCACTCTCGCGTATTCAGCGTATGCCTAGCGTATGCTTAGCATATAAACCATACGTCCGCATACGCACAACATTTTTAGACATGTTTAAAAAGACATTTCTGCCTCGCCGTATGCCAGCGTATGCCACCGTGCATGAAACGTATACAACCTATGCCTAACGTTCCCCTAGCGTATAGCTGCGTATAGCTGCGTATAGCTGCGTATAGCTGCGATGTTTTACATACGCTGGCATACGCTAGTACGATACGCTGTAGTGTGACAGGACCTTAAGGCACACCTTTATCACGCCTTGCAACACACACACACCTTGTATTATACACCTGTACACACCTGTACACGCCTTGCAACACAGACACATACACACCCCTATCAGACCTATAGCATAACGCACACACGCACATGCCTGTAACCTATACATGCACACCCATAATGCACACCTGTACACACCCATAACATACCCCTTTAGACACGCTATACAAATTCCATCTTAAGTTATGATTGGAAATGTGGCAGTTTGTCCTTCCTGAAGTAATGTACATGTTAATCCTGAGCACAAACTTGACATTACACCCTTATTTGGAAGTGACGGTGTTTTTCCATTGTATCGTCTCCAGAACTATCAGGGCTCATGCCAAGGAAGGAGGCTTCCTTTCGATCTCACTCTGTTGATCACATGATAGCCATACTAACATTGAGATTCAGTCTGGTGCTATATATGGAGAAGCTAGTGGCTTCTTGGCTTCACTGCACGGTTGGTCACATCACACTGGTTGGTTTTTCTAGTTCTATGTTTTTATGCTGTTCAGCAGTAAAAACATGAAGAACAAAAGATAAAGCTATAGACTGGGGTTAGAATTAGACTGGGTCAGTATTTAGGCTGGATCTATAGTTAGACTGGGTCAGTAGTTAGGCTGGGCCAGTAGTTAAACCTGGTTAGTTAGACTGGGTATGTAGATAGATTCGGTCTAACTATAGACCCAGTCTAACTATAGAGTGGGTATTTAGTTAGACTGAGTCAATAGTTAGGAACACAATGCTAATAGCCCAGCTAGATTGTTGTACTAGCCCTGATCAACGGCAGAAAGCTACACTCAGCTAACCAGTATATACTTCTACAATAATAGTCTAACACACACTATTAACACACACACACACACACACACACACTAATAGAGATAGACTGCAGAAATATGAGATCGTTATGTCATGTCTTTAGCATGCCTGTATGTCTGTGTGTCTGTCTGTCTGCAGGGCCAGGTTTAGCCTTCATAGCGTACCCAAAGGCCGTGAGTTTGATGCCCGTTGCGCCACTATGGGCAGCACTGTTCTTCTTCATGCTGCTGCTACTGGGACTGGACAGCCAGGTACACACACGCACACACACACACACACACACTCACACACTCACACGTTTATCACTATATTAATAGTACCTCATCTCTTTCGCTCTCTCTCTTTCTCCCTCCAGTTTGTGGGGGTGGAGGGTTTTGTTACTGGGATTCTGGACTTGCTTCCAAACCGATACTACCATCGCTACCGGAGGGAGATTGCAGTGGCTGTCTGCTGCTTCCTCTGCTTCATCATCGACTTCTCCATGATAACCGAGGTCAGACATGGACATAGTCTGGGTACAATCTGGTCATAATGTGGTTACTATCTGGTTACTATCTGGGTACAATCTGGTTACTATCTGGGTACAATCTGGTTATAATGTGGTTCAACTTTGGTTTTCATCTGGTAACAATCTGATTACAATGATAATCTGGTTGTAACCAGATTATAATCAGCAACACTTTTATTATATGAATGTATCAGAATGGTTTACAATTGTTCGTGGCTGGTTTTGAAAGGTGAGGCAGCTCTTAATCAACTGTCTGTCTCCTACCCATCTGTCTCTCTCCCTACCTGTCTGTCTGTCTCCCTACCTGCCTGTCTGTCTCAGGGGGGGATGTATGTGTTCCAGCTGTTTGACTACTACTCTGCCAGTGGAATGACTCTGCTGTGGCAGGCCTTCTGGGAGTGTATTGTTGTGGCCTGGGTGTACGGTACGACACACACATACACACACACCCCCTCAAACACTCCCTCAAACCAATCAGGGTAGTGAGGCCCCGATTGGTCAGAAATGAGCGGGGTGGGGTCTAAAATCCAGATGTCAACCGAAACAGATGTTTTCACAGAGCATTTCACGCACTATTTGCTGACGGATAGCTCGGCCATTTCTAAGTAATTACACTCACAGAATAGCTGTTACCTACAGCACCTTACCAAGAGCTATAGTGCTATGTGATTCTGTTCATATGCTTATGAGATGCTGGTGTGTTCAGGGGCGGACCGCTTCATGGACGATGTGGCTCGTATGATTGGCTACCGGCCCTTCCCCTGGATGAAGTGGTGCTGGAGCTTCATCACCCCCTGCGTGTGCCTGGTCAGGATCCCAACTCCCTCTCTCTCCAACTCTTAGTCTCTCTCTCTCTTAGTCACTATACCTCTCTCTCTCTAACGCTTAGTCTCTTTACCTCTCTCTCTCTAACGCTTAGTCTCTCTACCTCTAACTATTAGTCACACTACCTCTCTCTCTCTCTAACTCTTGGTCTCTCTCTCTGTGACTCTCTTCTAGGGTATCTTCCTGTTCCACCTGGTGAACTACAAGCCTCTGACCTACAACAGTGTGTACGTGTACCCGTGGTGGGGGGAGGTGATCGGCTGGTGTCTGGCCCTCTCCTCCATGCTCTGCATCCCCATCAGCGTGCTCTACAAGCTCTTCAGGGCCAAGGGCAGCTTCAAACAGGTTGGTACTACTACTCCCTACTACTGTAGGACTATACACTCTCCGTGCTCTTCAGAGCCAACCTTCAAACAGGCTTGTGCTACAGCACAAACTTTCATAAAGACAGTGTTTTGTCAGGATAAGGGGTAAGGATGCACTCGCCGAGCTAATAACAGTTTATTAAAGGATCACCAGATCCTGTCAGCAATCAAAGGCAATTTAGTAACCCAGGCAGAGATCAAAACATCTGGCAGACAAAGACGTGGTCCAAAAAACAGACGCAAGGAAGAAGTAACTTGTCGAACGCTGGACAGCTCTGGTAACATGTAGTGCACTGAACAGCGAGAACCACTGAGTTTAAACACACGCATGATAGGTCGAAACAAAGAAGTAATCAGGAAGTAATCAGAAGTAATCAGGCTCTAGTCGGCAACAGGTGAGTGGCAGAGCCAACAGTACATGGATTCACTAATACAAACAGAAGGCCAGACAAAACTAAACTGAACAAAGCAGATGAAAGACGTCAGGCAGCAGCACACCTCTCTTGAGAACTAGCATTTGGTTAATATAGGTAGATATTAGATATAAACAACATAATTAAAACCACTGTTTCAAAGTCTATGCCGCTCGCTTGACAACAGTAACAAGCAGGTAAAAACTGCCATTCACATTCACAACTAGCAAAGTACACAGAACTAGCAAACTAATAACAAATAGTGAACTAAACAATTAGTTACAACTAGCAAGCTAATCACACTAATCAAGACTAGCATCTGATCAAGCTAGTCACAACTAGTGAGCTAATGACGGGTGTTTTATCTCCCAGCGTTGGGCACACCTGACCACGCCCGTGTGGGGGCCCCACCACCTGGAGTACATGGCCCCTGACGCCCACAGCAAGACACCGGCCCTGCCCTCTGGCACCATGGACCACAACAAGGTCATCATCTTCGAGAGCGTCATGTAGGCCTCCCCAAACCCTCCCGAACAACCACACGCCTACACCTGTTGCCATGTCATGGACGGTGACCATGAGCTAGTTAAACACCTTTGTGGCAGTTCCTTGGAAAACATTTGGAAGTGATCCATGTTTAGCACTCAACACGCCAGTGTGGCAGCATGGTGGGAATGTGCGTGGATGCCATCTTGGTCAGTTTAGCGTTTTTACGTCCCCATGTCTTCCTTGATGCTGAGGCTGTTTGGGAATCACACAGCCAATCAGGCCCTTTAAGACAGAGTGCGAGACACGCCCCCTCCTCTAGAGGTCATGAACCCAAAAACACTGCCACACCCAAAGGCACTCAAGCTCAATTTGACTTTTAAATCTAAGATGACAACTTATAAACCTAATGATCCCTAATCTGACCTCTAATCATAATGATGCCTAGTCTGATCTCTATCCCCTAATGACCTCTAACCTGACCCCCAATAACCTCTGTTGACCTCTATCCTCCAATGACCTTTATTGACCGCTAATGACCTCTTGCCCTTAACCTGACCTCTAACCTGACCTCCATGGTCAGAGTGTTGAGTGCCAAACCAAGTGTTTAATCCCCCTAGGGGCCACAGCTGCCATATTATCATTAACCTCTGGAGAGAGACGGAGAGGGAGCTGGAGAGGGAAGGAACGACACTATTAGCCAATCCATGCCTTATGTTGTTGTCTTAACTCTAGCGCCCTGTCAGTCACATGACTAGCCAAACCCACAGCCCTCTGTCTAGGGCTACGGCCAAATCAAGCGACGCCTCCAGGGGGTGTGTCTACAACTCTGTCTCCCAGCAACCAACAACATCAGTGACAACCTGTCAAATGTAAAATAGATGGAGCACTTGCTCCATCTATTACAAAAAACAGCACATTGTTGTAAAATACTGTTGCTTTTGTTCTACATTGTAAAATGGATCAGATTTATTTTGTGAAGGATTTTATTTTGCTGATATATATATGGTACATTATGGAAAATCTATATATTTAATATTTTGTGTTATATATTTGATGCAGTATTTGTGATAATGATTATTTCTAATCATGTCGAGCTATCAACACCAGCAAGATGTTTAGCTAGTGATGCATTTAGCTAGCAATGCGCTAGCTAGCGACACATTTAGCCAGCAGTGTCCAGCTAGTGACATCCAAAGCATAATGTAAAATTAAAATTAAGATTAAGATAGCATTGTATCCATGGCGAGCGGCAGCGTTTAATGAGCACCCCAACCAACCTACAGACTAATGATCAGCTGTCCCTAAATGACAACAACGCCCTCTTGAATGTCAATTTCTAGTCATCTAGATTATATGCAATGTCAGTGTGCTATTTTAAGTATTTGGTATATTGTAACCACTATTCTCCCAACACACATTTTGCGATTTGAGCCCCTCTCCCTCTGTTTTTCCCTCAGGAAAACAGGACATTACAGAGCAGGGCTGCAGGTGATATGCTGAACACCAGGCAGCATTCACACAGCATTTCAGCATATACTCATATATTAAAACCCAGCCGTAGTCAACTATCTTTGAGCTGTGTTCAAAAATTACATAAAGAGGAGGAAAGCCAACGAGTGTAACGTTTTAACACAAATAATGTTTGTTACACGCGTTACAACTTCATTTCAAAAGACGCTTGGTGTTTTCAAAACGGCATGCGCCACATTCCCAGCTTATAGGGCCCGCTCGCCACTGAGATGTATAGTAGTATATTATAGTATAATATAGTATAGAATATCATATAGTATCGTTAGTATAGCAAGTATTTTAGTTGGCAGCTAGCCAACATAGACTGCAGAAAGCAGCATCCGTATTTGATCAATATTATTCATTATTATCTATCATGCAAGAATAATGATATGTCCGTGTGAGAAAATGAAGGTTTGCTGAAAACGGATTTGAGTTCTGCTTGCCAGCTCCGTAATAGCTGCTAACCTGAAGACATTGTTTGCGACTTTGCACCACCCTGTTGGCATGGCAGCCGTGCAGGACTGGTTTGGTGTGAACACTAGGAAAGGGAATATCGTTGGGCTTTTTTTAGGGTGACATTTTAAATGATCAAAGTGCTCCGAGGGAATGTTTTTACTTTTACATTGTCAGTTGTGTTTTTGTTTTCCCGGTGGTTTGGTTTCCCTGGCAACCATTGCAAGGCAACCAGTGCAAGAACAACCACCCTTATCACACACATTATTTGTAGTAATAATAACATGTAGTATTCATAACATCTAGTACTACTAACATGTAATAGTATTACTAATAACATGAATAGTAACATCTAGTACTAATAACATGTAGTATTCATTACATGTAGTACTAATTACATGTAGTAATAACATCTAGTAGGAATATTGTGTGGTAACTACATGTTGTATTATTTACATTACAGTACTAATAATATCTAGTACTAAAAACATGCAGTAGTTTTAGTACTAATTACAATTACTACGTACTAGTTCAATATCTGCTACATCCTCCTTCCAATGACCAAATATGGTCAAGATGGACCCATTTCAAGTTCATTCATTAGTCCAACAGCCAATCACGTGGTTTTTAAAGACTTTAAAGGGGAGCTGATGGTTTATAATCGTTATGGTTGTTGAGGTAGTCACTCTGTGAGATGAATTCGGACGTCTGAAACGAAGGTAGTTAGCCTATACGAGTACTAAGTACATTAGTACCACTTCTTATGACTACATTAACTCATCTGCCAAAACTTGATGTGTACTCTTAACTGGAAGAAAGGAAGTTCGTTACAACAAAACCAGCAAACTGTAAACTGTGCAGGTACTGTAAACTGGACACTTTACTGTATTATCTGTGGACAGAGTGTACAGAATAGATCCATATGTAATAGAGGTCTTTGAAACAGCTTGAATGTATTCATCACATGTTTATTTTTAGAGGACATATAGGGAAAATGTGTAAATGAATGCTATAAAGTCCTGTCGATCAAATCTTTTCAAATGCTTATCTTGTTTGTGTGAGTGGGTGGGGCCAGAAACTGTTCTTCTGTCCCTTATTGGTCGCCGAGTGTCCCAATCTGACCTCAGAGGAAAAGTGAAATATCAGCAGAAGTAACTTCTGAATAAGAGGGTATCACTAAAGAACTGCATGTTAACAATTCAATATTGTAACACAAATGTGTGCTAAACTAGAACAAAGTTAGCAATGCTGTTGCCCTTCTCATCTGTTTCTGTGTCTTCCTGACTTCATTCTTCATCAGTTAGCCTAGTTGATATTTAACATCTCACTCCATGCTAGATGACTAGCTACTGGCTAGGCTACACTAGCAGCAAGCTAACAGGTGGTTTGTATCCACCAGTAGCAGGAAGCTAATAGGCTAACTGGTGATTTGACTGACTGGAGTGTTGGTGCCCCTGTTGACATCATGTACCGTCAGGGTTTCATGCTAAAAATGCTAGCCCACTGTGATCACTGTATTGACCCTTGGGCCAGTCCACTGGCTAAACTACGGCAATAAAACTAACTTGATGACTACATCTGCATCTCCTTATCTACCTGTACATCATCAAGATTGTGTGCTTATCCACCTATAAATTAAAATCCACCTTTCTGCAGAGAAAGGGCTGCACACACATCGGAGATTACATTTAAACTAGAGTTTAAACTACATTTAAAGGGGAAGTAAACCCCCAAATCATTTGAAATGTCTGTTTGGGTCTCCAAGTGTTGGTGAACATTTTAACAAAATGAAAATGTTAAATAAAATATAAGGGGGTGTACTACATTTCCAGCATGCTAATCTTTTGTTGGCACCTGCTCCTATTAAACAACATGAAACAGAGGAGTACTATGTTCTGAGTTTGCCACTTTATAATTGAAATGGATATCACTGAAATTGATTCAGGTGTAATTAGGTAACCAACCATCATTTTTAATATTCACGGTTATTGTCGTGCGTTAAAGTGATCGATATCTCCGAGCTCTCTTTCTAAAGACTGACACATGTCTGCTAGATAGCTGATGAATGACCCTTATAGACAGTGTAGTGGGTGGACCCATTGGAATAAGCATACAGACCCATTGGAATAAGCAGACAGAACCAGGGTTGCGGTGTAACAAACTCATGTATTTTTTCCAACAAGAGAAAAGGGGGTGGGGGGTGAACAGAAAGCAAATAAAATCTTCTTTCGATCCACCAACAAGGCCATGCTTTCACACTCGCAACTAAAGTCAGCAGTATCATAAATTGTTCAAAAACAGGGTGGCCAGAGGCCGCTTACCCTGCTATCGGCCCAGTGAACCGGCCCAGTGGACTGTCCTGGTCTCCTCTGCCCAAGCCAGTCTGCCTGGCCTTGGTTCTCTGTGGCTTTAAACCGAGGCTTGATTGGTTCTTAATTGGACCTTAATTGGCCACACCTAGCAGAGGCAATGTGAGGCCCGGCTGGGGGCGGAGTCTCCTCATCCTACCAGTCCTGCGGTACCACACCATGCCACTGCTTCCATGTGGGGCATGGATCAGGGATCAGGCCCTCACAATGGGAATAGTAATGTTCTTCATCCTGATTACGTCACATATGACATCACACTGACCGAATACATTATAGCATCACACCCACCAGGTTGCATCATGCATGCCATCAGTGGTTGGCATGCAAATGGTTTGTGTACGAATGGTTAGCATGCTAATGTTCAATGTGATAATGGCTATCATGCTCGTGGTTGGCATGCTAATGTTGAATGTGATAATGGTTATCATGCTCGTGCTTAGCATGCTAACGTTCAACGTGATAATGCTTATCATGCTCATGGTTGGCATGCTAACGTTCAACGTGATAATGCTTATCATGCTCGTGGTTGGCATGCCAACGTTCAACGTGATAATGCTTATCATGCTCGTGGTTGGCATGCTAACATTCAACGTGATAATGCTTATCATGCTCGTGGTTGGCATGCTAACGTTCAACGTGATAATGCTTATCATGCTTGTGGTTGGCATGCTAACGTTCAACGTGATAATGCTTATCATACTCGTGGTTGGCATGCTAACGTTCAACGTGATAATGCTTATCATGCTTGTGGTTGGCATGCTAACGTTCAACGTGATAATGCTTATCATACTCGTGGTTGGCATGCTAACGTTCAACGTGATAATGCTTATCATGCTTGTGGTTGGCATGCTAACGTTCAACGTGATAATGCTTATCATGCTCGTGGTTGGCATGCAACTGCAAAAGCTCATGGTGAACAAGCTAGTGTTCCCTGGCTGGTGAGTCACGAGGCTCCCCGGTGGTTCTCAGCTCCTCTGTGTTTTTAGGAAGGGAAGCCTGTTGGCTGTTTTATGTTCAGTAAGTTGAGACTGTGAGAAGCTCAAGACGCAGGGTTCAGCTGCTGGTTCTGGTTCAAACCGGACTAAATGTCAGAGGCCACCGGAGCAGCTGCCTTATTCAGACAGGAGGAGGAGGCGCTTCATCCGGACAGGAGAAGGTGCCGTATGCGGACAGGAGGAGGAGACGGAGGAGCCTTATTCAGACAGAAGGAGGAGGTGAGGATGGCTAAGTTTAGCGCCAGGCAAAAGCCAGACACATGCACACACGTCATTCAGACAGGAGAAGGAGCAGGAGCCTTATGTAACCAGGAGGAGAACAGGCTAAGTTTAGAACACACACACGGGGAAATAAGTACACATCAACATTTTGTCCAGTAAATGCATTTCCAATTAGCCTATTCAAGTGAAATTTGCACCAGACAAATGTAAATAAAGTTATGTGTAATAAAGTGGAATGACATAGGAGAAAAAGTATCGAAAACACTGAAATGAATTCATTACTTAGCGGAGAAGCCTTTGTTTGTAATGACAATATTCAGGTGTGATTTTGGCCCATTCCTCTACACAAATTGTCTTTAAATCTTGAAGATTGCGGGGGGCCTCTTGTGAATCTGGATCTTCAAATGCTTCCACAAATGTTCAATTGGGTTCAAGTCAGGTGATTGACTGGGCCATTCCAGAAAATTGATTTTCTTTCTCTGAAACCAATTGCAAGTTTCCTTTGCTGTATGCTTTGGATCGTTGTCCTGCTGGAAGGTCCACCCACGTCTCATCCTCAGCATCCTGGTGGATGGCAGCAGGTTCATCTCAAGAATCTCTCTGTACGTGGCTCCATTCATTGTTCCGTCAATGATATGAAGTCTGCCAGTACCACGAGAGGAGAAA
>OMOU01048529.1:0-14668 GCA_900312585.1 Malacocephalus occidentalis
CCGCCCCGCTGTTCAGACCGGTGGCACCCGTCCCACCCGTCCTCTAATTTATTCAACGTTGTAGACCACTGTCTGTGTAGTTCAGTGCTCTTGGATTATTAGTATGCTACTTACGGAGGTGTAGCCATCCACTGCCACTACTGGGGAAAATAGAGTCTGCATTTCTAATTCATGATAAAACGTAGTTTTACTGATGACAAGCATAACATTTAAAAGCTGTTATATAAACACACGGAATAACCCATGACGATATGACTACGATTTGCCTCATTTTCTCACATATTTGCTTGTTCTCTAACATGTGCGGAAGAGTTTTTAAACACCTGCCATCTGTTACATCAATGCCCTTCAGCTTGTTAAAAGAAATGTTAAGCAGGAGGGTTAAGCCTTTATGTTCAGTGCAAAAGATTGGCATGCCACTCAGCAGTCAAGATGTTTGTCTTGCCTACATTTACAGATGCAATGTGGAAGTGTGTTTTTGTCACTTTTTTCCCAAAACAGAAAAACGCATGTGATCACTGGCTTCAATATAGTGACCACATAAGCATCTTTCTTGGACTTTCTTGGACTAACATGTCAAGTAGGTAGGTATCCATTGGTAACAATAAGGTATCCATTGGTAATAATACATACATTCCCAGCAACAGAGAAGTATTCCCCAACTGAGTGCCGTCGTCGGTCTATTTAGGTCCTGTGATGTTTGTGCTTCAGAGTTCTGAAGAAGTAAAGACCCATTCAGCCAGTGAGTTTCCGCTGGGTCGAGCAGTTAATAACCACATGCCTTTCTCTCGCCACTATCTGATGTGGCTCGAGATGAGGATCCTCAGGATGCTGCTCGGCTGCACTGCCCATCAAGACATTGTTGTTCATTGTTTTAGGGTCCGGCTCTCTTCTCTCCCTTCCTCTCCCTTCCTCTCCCCTCCTCTCCCCTCCTCTCCTCTCCTCTCCTCTCACCTCTCCTTTCCCCTTTACAGTTGATACCGGTTGTCACGTGCATGAGGAAAAAACAAAGAAAGACAAAGAAAGAGAAAATGAAGTGAAATAGAAAACTCTCAGTCTCACTGTTACATTACAATTCATATCAAACTACAGGTTTTATTAGCAGCTCATGGTTCAATGTGATGCAGCAGCTTGTGGAATGTATGACACCATAAGCCCAGTCTCTCTTTTCTGAGGCGGAATTAGGTGCTAAACATCCAGACTTTCCCAGAAATAGCTTCCCGTTTCAAAGTAAAACACACACACACAAACACACACACAAACACACACACACGCATGAAGGGCTAACGTGATTTCCATGTTCTGCTTGTCAGCCTTGCAGTCAGCTGGACACGGATTGATTCAGATCATGCGTGTGTGGAGAAGGCCAGCGTGCTGAAGAGCTCACACAGCAGGGCTTTATCATTGAGTGTCAATCAGTGCTTTTTTACATGGCTATCATCCAATATACATTGACAAAATGGTTTCACACAATCCAATATAATCCTTTGAAGATCCCTTAAAAAGGTTTGCTCCTCCTCCTCCTCCACCTCCTCCACCTCCACCCCACCTCCTCCTCCTCCACCTCCTCCACCTCCACCTCATCCTCAACCTCCTCCTCTTCCCCGGGGGTGATTGTGCATTAAAACAATCCTACCATCTTGTTCATGGCATCCTTCCTTTAGTTTCAATCCAGAGCAATCTTCCACAATGTGATTGTGTTTGCTTTGTGCTCCATTTGCGTGAAACTTATTTCCATCAACGGCGGCCAAGGCTGACAGATGAAGGGCCACAGACACCCACAGGCTCCACGGCCCTGCCCTCAGTAGCCTGTTTCCTGTTTCCTGTGATGATCAGTGGAGCAAGTATCAGCAACAGAATGAAGCAAGCTGCAGGGAGGCAGGTTGGTACGCCCTCAGTCAAAAGGTTCTGGGTTCGATCCCCCGCCCTTCCCCCCCAGCCTCCCCGGTGAGGTAAGGTATGCCTGCTGCTTAATGACCCATAGCTGAATTCACTCTCATACATGGCATTCCTCTTTGCACAAAAGCAGCTCATGCATATTGAAGAGTAAACAACAAGAGGGGAGAAGAGAAAGAATATATTTGATTCACATGACCAACTGAGAAAAGTTAAAAAGCAGGTCCTTGGCAATAATGCAGATTTTGATATGCATGTGAGTATATACACAAACACAAACACACACGCACACATGCGAATGGGCACAGTACACAAACCACATTTTCAACATCCCTTTATGTCACACACAACAGTACTACAAACAACCTGATCAAATCTATTTTCAGTTGTACAATCCACACAATGTGTCATTTATTTGCACATTGGGCATTCCAGCAAAATCCATCATCTGCAAACAGGCATTGGCCACTTATTGCTGTGACAAACTGAAACTGTACTTTTTGGTAATCAGTCGAGGAGCCTTGAAATCCACACACAAATCGATACTGCAGTGTAAAATTGTACCACCTGTACCACTTTTGTTGGTGATAAAACAGTATTAACATTTGTATAAGAAGCAAACACAATTATTGTTTTCATACTGACACTGTAAGTAAATTATTGATATTACAAAAATGCATTGCTCGCTTTAGTTAGCAGAAATTGTCAATATAAAGTGTGTTGAATTAATATGTAATGCATGATATCATTCTCATTGTAAACTGTTTTCTGTTATACGTGGATGGATTTCAGCTCCATGTTGATATTGGAGTGTTTTAATTGCATGTAAATCCATCCAGTGCGTAAATATATTCATATATGTATTTAACCTTAGTCTTCAGTATGACAGGAGCTCACATCTTTCATGGGTAATTTTACAATCCACATTGCTGTCATAACCCACACCGGCAATAAGTATCCAATTAGATCCAATTTGACTCAACTCAACCAGGCTAATACGTGTGCATTTGCATTCAAAGAAGAAAAACGATCTTCCATTGTTTTCTCTGCAGGAAATGCAAATGTTTTCGACTGAACTGCTGCCAACATATGCAGACATATGCATCTTGGTGCGCCATCCGATTTAATAGCATTTTACACACACACACACACACAAACACGCACGCACAAAATACATGCACCGATGAGCACATCCTTGCATCCTATGAGAACAAAAGCAGTATTATCCCAGTCAGTGTTATTGTTGTTCCTAACAAACAAGTGTCATGCCGGAGTGACGCTTTCTTCCACCTGAGATGCAGGTCATGTGACCGGCCTGTGTGATTAAGCTAATTCAAAGCTTAACTCTTTAAATCCTGCTCTCAGGCACACAGGGCAGAGAGGTAGTGACAGTGCATTAGAGGTGAATCTACTTTGTGATGGATCAAAGATATCTGGTCCCGGTGGACCCTGCCAAGGTCCCACTGTAGTCACACTGTACTGACCTATCAGGCTCTGCCACCTGTTTATAGACACGGTTAGGGTTATCTTTCTGAGAAGACTTCCATTAGTTTGTCCCTCTCTTAATCCATTGGGGAGCATTTGGGGGCAGAGGTCTCAATAATCCACTTATAATTCCGGGAGGTCTCGACTCCTGCCGAGGCCAATAAGTGACAGACAGCTCTCTTCTCTCTTTATTTATCTGCGTTCATCTTCATTGTTTTGTTTTAGTTTTTTTTTGTGTTTTTTTTCTTCCCCCGTCTGGTGGTGTTTTTCAACATCTAGTCAGAGAGCCAGGAGCCACAGGAGCAATTTGTTCACGGACGGTGGAGTTTGCTCTCGACTAATGCTTCATCGAATTATCCTCATCCAAGCCACCGTTAGTCTGGAGCCGAAAGCCTCTTACAGCGGTACTGGGGGGGTCATGGTAGTGGTCAAATGCAACCTGATATTGTTTGTAAAAGGGGCAGGAAGGTTGGGTCTTGGGGGTCGGAGGATAATATCACACCTACTAGGATCAGAAGAGTTTCTTGTTGCAGTTAGTGTAGCACAGTAGCACACAAATGAGAAAAACTGTGTCCTGTTTTGCCAGCTGTTGTTTTTCACACACTAGCGACATCAGTTAGCTAGCAACATTTATTTTAGACTTGTTAATGGCGTCTCCATGTAGATGTAAACATACTGGTGTGTTTATGTAAATGATCAGTGCTGCTGTTAAAACCTTTTCATTTGTAATTGTAACCGAAGACCACATATTCTTATTTTGGTCTCCGATTGTGATTACATTTTATATTTCAGTTTTAGGTTTTAGAATTGGATTAAAAAGTGTCCTGAGTGTGCACTTATGGTCTGCTTGAGTGAGATCTTCTGATCCATTTACTAAACACCTATTTGTGTACACCGTCCAATCAGATGCAAGAAGGACAACCCCATATCGGCTCCAACCAATTGGCCAAGCCAGAGCAAAGTGTCTGTCTGCATTTAGGACCAATTGCACACACAAAGTATTCTGGCTAAAAACAACTACGAAGTGCATGGGGGAATACATGAATAATGCTGCTGTGTGTATTTACATATGGGACAATACAAGATTCAAGATGTTTCATCGTCACATACACACACAGCATATGCAGTGAAATTAAATGTGGAGATGCCCGGCAGAATGTGTCAAAGAACAATACAAATGAATAATACAAACAACACCAAGTACAAGACCAACAGTAGCGGCCCAATAACCTTGAATGCCGGTAGACTCAGAGTCCAGTTGGATCTCACTCATCCCTCAGGCCTGTCTTGCTACAGAATAAACACTCACAGTGGCTGTTAAAAAAAAGAGACTCCACAAATGTTATCAAGGTTAACATTTACTTCTAACACCCATCTATACGAGAGGGGCCCCTGGACTGCACTGCTAGCCATGACATATTCACAGCACATTTGCTTTGAGGTGTTTTAGTTGCACTTTAGGTTACTTGTCCTTCTGACTGTACGCACACCGTTTTTACCCTGGCGTCTCTTTAAAAAGGCACGATGGCAAACAAAATGGAGTGGAAGAACAGCCTGCCGCCTTGTTTTGCCTGTTGCTTGTCCTTCCCCCCTCAGGCAGAGCTGTTTGTTTCTTTGAAGGGCTTCACAGTGCAGCCATTAAACAAGCCACAGCATTTTCCTCAGGCAGATACTGCTCTTTACAAAGTTTGTTTAACATAAAAAATGTTTCTAGGAACCTTAAGGGACCCAAGTTAACCTCCGGGCGTGAGGCCATTTTTCTGTATTTTTTGAGCAGATGACTGTGGTTCATTTGTCTGTTTGATCCGTGCTGCTGCCACACCCGGACCAGCAAAGGCTCCGTTTCTTTCTACTATGAAGTGAATCGGAGCACATATCTCCCTGTGAAGGCAGCAAGGGAGTGTGGAGGCTGAACAGGTGTGTCGCTAGACCAAGAAGAAGGACTGGTTGCCATCCTCTAGGACTATAGTTGCTAATCAGTCAACGCATTACCCCTCCCCCTCCTCCCCTCTCTCTCTCCCTCCTTCTCACACACACACACACAAACACACACACACACACACACACGGCAGCTAGCTAAGCACCTCAGGTGACTTTCGCTCCTGCTTTAAACCGTTTAGGGCAAGTAGGGCAAGCGGCCGTGGCTTGTCAACAATGAGTGTGGCCTCCTCAGGCCCCTCCAGCAGTGATTGTTGTAATCATATAGCATGGCTGCACACACCTCGTATGGGCAGGTGAGAGGCTGTGTTCCTCTGCGTTCACCACCCGCCGGATACATAATGCAGTCATTACATGCAGTGCCTCATGTAAGAACAGCAGCAGGCACTTAACGCAATCCCATTAGCGGCACGCTACTGCGGTACCAGCTACCATGCAATTACTCAGCATGGCCCTCGACACGAGACGACTTTCCTATCAGGAGAGAGAGAGAGAGAGAAAGAGAGAGAGAGAGAGCGAGAGAGAGAGAGAGACAGCGAGAGAGAGACAAAGACAGAGACAGAGACAGAGAGAGAGACAGCGCGAGAGAGAGAGAGAAAGACAGCGAGAGAGAGAGAGAGAGAGAGGTTGGGGGGGTCAAACCCTATTTGAGAGTTTCCTTCAGATTCATCTTTATTGTTCTCTTCCACTCAGTTTGAGAGAGGGGAAAAACAGTGATAAATCAGAATTATACCCTGACCCACATAACAAATAAAGATGAAGAGGCAGAGTGACCTTGGGTATATTTTCAGAATTTGCTGCTAGAATTTCAATAATAAACCATGTAAATAGGGCAATAATGATGAAACGCCTTGCACACAACCAATTACCGTCACCCATGCAACGACACACGCGTGTTACATATACACATGTGCATTCACGCCCCCCCCCCCCCCCACACACACACACACACACACACTCACGTCACACAACGAACCAGGCACTCACCCACAGAGCACTTTACACACACAAACACACACACACGTTTGCATGTGCACACACAGATCAGAGAGGAGAGTTGAGAACACAAGGCATTAGTTCAGATTTGAGAGCTGCAGCTTGGCACACAGAAGAACTGGCACTTGCCAAGGCCCAGAAGATTTCAGTACTTTGAAACAAAGCCCCGTATATTCACCACCACGGGCCTCAGTGTGTTATTAGAATAGACATCCAACCCGCTTCAGTTTCCCCGGAAATATTTACCTGCTCCCTGACACATGACTGGAAACACAGCAGCCAGATGTCACACTTTGCATCTCACTCAGGTGCATGATGGTGGACAATGGCATGGCTGCAGTCAACACGCAAACTGTGTGTGTGTATGTGTGTGTGTGTGTGTTTGGGTACCCTTCCGTGTGGGTGCATGCATCGGTATGTGCATGGTCGCTCCATGTGGATAGCTGAATGAATAAAAGGATGGGTAGACAGATGGTCGCACTTTTGCTACTACTTTTGCACTTCTGGTTGGATGCTAACTGCATTTCGTTGTTCTCTGTGCATGTGTACTTTGTGCAATGCCAATAAAGTTGAATCTAATCTAATCTAATCTAAATGGTCTATAAATAGATTATATGTATCGATAGCCAAGTATAGGCTGCTTGACAATTCAACCAAACATATCCTGCCTTGTAGAATAAGAGGAAGATGAATTTACGGGTAAAAACAATCTTTTTACCTCTTCACGGACTGAGATAAATGTAACAGCACACCCTCTGCGGCACTTTACCCACCAAACAGCATACTATGGGCTTCCAGGCTCTGACCTTTTCTGGTGGAAGAGGCGGTTGCCTGTCCAACAGTCATTCCACTATGAAACATGAGTGACAACGTGGAGCCTTTTATAGCCACAGAAAATGACCCACATCTGCCAAACTCTCTGCTGCATTTTTCATCATATTTAAAGGGATTTCTTCACCACAACAGAAGGATTTGTTGTTTTGGAAAAGAGGCAGGCAGATGGACAGAGACAGATAACCAGACAGATAGATAGCTCAGATAAATATGATCGATGGATAAATAATGAAATACTCTTAATTCCTGAGGCATCGTGAAATGCAGCCTATGCATCATGTGTGACAGTTGAACCTGTGCTGTGAACATCTGGTGTTTGTGTTGGTACTTGCAGAAGATCGTATCCATCAGGTGCACCATTCTAGTGGTGTTTGCATCCAAATGAACGCATTGAGAATACTCGGGAGAGGCCTATGTAAATATATGTGCGTAATATGCAGGTGTTCTGGAAACCATATGCACATAATCTTTTGACGGTGTGCATCTACAGTATACGCTGCTACTGGACCCTGGACAGCCACATCTACTGGCAATAGAGTCACTGACATTAGCATGTCCACATTCACGAGCAGAACTTCATTCCACTCAAATTTGCACCGAGACAAGAGTCTAATGTTCCGCCCTCATGAGGTTACCAGAGACCATGAGGCAGCTGGTGGGTGTGCTCCAGATGCACAGCACGTTGTTTATGCAACAGCAGAGCTGTGCTTCCAGCATATTAAAAACACTAGCGATTTGTATATACTCTTAGTCCATTGTTCCTCCAACTGTGACTGAACTTCTCTGGGCAAAGTTTTGATCATTAGTTGAACTACTAATGGAAGGTTTTTCGCCTTTGACAACTCCTCGCAAACGTGCCCTGGCTGTGAGGATGAGTAAGGGTGGAAGCTGAGCCGCCTGGAGCCGGGCGGGTGTCGTTTCAGCTTGTACTGTTTGTTTCTCCTAGCTCTGTCTATTTTGGTAACCCACCGCCACATGGCATGTGGTTTATTGCTTCTGCCACACGGTTATAAAAAGCAGGGGGATTGAGGAAACAGACGCAGCGCGGGTGACAGCCTTTCTGGGTGGATTCTCCTGCCACTTTGGGCGTGTGTGCCTTTGACACTGAATGACAGCACGCAGAGAGGAGGCCAGGGATCAAACTCATCAGATCTCATGTTTAACCACACAACTCAATCCATCTCCATCAATGGAGTCACTCTGCATACCACTAATACGTGCTCCATATACAGACACTTTAGCATGATACAAATACACAGGGAATGAATGAAATGTAATCCAAATAAATTCGACTTCACCATGAAGGACACAAAAACAGTGCATTTTTTCTACTCTCTTATGTTACACACACACACACACATACTCACACACACATCACTAAGATCCCAGCTAGATCCGACAGGCAGGCTCCACCAAACACAGTGTGCACACACACACACACACTCCAGCTCCGTTTCCTGTTTTCCCTCAAGGCTTTCTTTATTCATTCATTATTTCTTCCATTAACCTCAATAAAGGTGAGCACACAGTATTGTTCTCTGGGCCTGGGATATGAAAGCACATTAGTGTAAACAAGGCTGTTTATCTAAGATAGTAGAATGGCATTGCGTCGCTCACTAAATGTGCTATATTGTGCAATAGATGGCCGATTTATTGGGCCTCACATTGTGTTGTTGTTGTATGTTGCTGACTTGTTGTCCACAGAGCTTTTTTTAAAAAGAGACATTGCACTGGACACAATACAAATATAATCCAATGTTGTTGTTCATTGTTTGTTTGCATGTGTATTATTGTGACATATGAAACAACACTGCTGCGATCAAATGGTCAATAGTACGTACTTCACGACAGATGCCATGCATCTTAGATTTGAAAGGGATGCTTCAAGGCCAAACGTACTGAAATGTTCTGGCTGATTGCATGGCTTTCAGTATTTATCAGCTTTCATTTATCCTGCCATCTGATGTAAAGAGAAGACATGCGTTCTGCTTTCAGTCCCTCAATGTATTACAACAAGCAGACAACTGGAGAACATCAAGGCGATCACACATACTTCTACAAAGACAACGCACACACACAGACACACGCACGTATGCACACATACACACGCACACACACACCTATTTTTCATTTAGGTCCACTAATTAGCTTAAACAGCATGTCGTCATGGGTAAGTTGGTCGGAGGAAGTGGCATGTGACCTCACGCAGACAGAAAGTGCGGAGAATTAGATCTGATTCATTAATAGACACTTCATATAAGCTGTCATCAGTTCTTGTGTCAGTATTTAGCCAGAGAGCAGATATGATACGTCCCCACTTAATGTGCATCATCATAGTAATGTGTATCATGTATCACAATGGCATATATTGCATTACAATACATTACATTACATTGCCCTAGCATGTGGACTGTCATTGCAAATAGGTTAGAGCACATTAGACCTAATAATAAATAAAAGCTTGTCGTGGGTCACTCAATAACAACAATAATACAAAACAATAATCATCTTTTTGACGTGCTTTTTGTGGTTTTTTCCCCCTGATTTCTTTTAATCAGAAACAGAAACAGCTTTATTGTGTTAGTTTTTTAGTACTATTGGTGCTTTTAGTACTTTTTGTGAAATCGGTGCATAACATTAAACAGAGAGTAATAAAGAGAACTAACTAAAGAACAAAAAATGAATATTCTACGCTGTTTTGTAAAGTGTCGAATATAAATATATATTTCATGTGTATGCTGCAGAAATTAGGTTGGGCACTGTTCTAAATGTTTTGCCTCAAATAGAATGGAGTCCGATCCCAATGGAGAACTGTGGTGCTGGCTTTATACTGAACCTCTGTGAAGGGCTCTGGGTCCTGGCCCCACTACTCATTGATGTCAATGCTGGGCCAGCAAAATTGCAATGTTAAAACTCAGGCCCTTAATTGTCTCATAAATGGGGATAATGCTCCAGTACAGTTAAGCTGAACCCTAACTGACATAAAAGTACATAAACGGAAAAAGAAATTCTGCTGGATTCGGAACTCCTGGCGTATAAGTATATGCTGACTGAGCTCTGTAACTTTTCGTTGGTTCTTTAGTGCCATTCCCTGTGGATGGGGTTGCTTATAATGCATTTATATTGGGCTCTAATTCCTGTGTACCTGTTCTTTTCGGGTTGGCATAGGTTCCCTTGCCTTTTACCTCAGGTTGATGACCAATCACAGGTAACAACCTACACTGGACAAAAATCCTGTACAAAGTTTGACAGTTTCAGTGCAGGGCTTACTGTACTCACACTACAGTCATCAAATGCGGTGTGACACTTGGTCTCACAATGGCACCCTTGTGGCTTCGTGTCGTGTACATCATGTACATTAAATGCTGAGTTTAGAGAAAGCCAAAATATCAGGCAGACACTGCTGATTAACAATGTGTGTACCTGAGTGAGTCCTGAGTCCAGTCAACACATTTATTTATAGAAACACACACAGAATGTTTGGATACAGTGGAAGTTGTGGCCATGCTGTGGACAGACATTCTAATAATGACAAGTATTTAAATCGTACTAGTGACAGCAGTAACTCATTGCAGGTGCGGTTCTAAAAGGTACAGCAATCGTTTAGTCATGATGATGAATGTCATGATGTATGTGTGCTCTAATCGCTCTCCTGCTCCTATTGACTCTCATCAGGTTAGATTAACCTTCTGGTTAATTGTACAGTTCTTAAATGTCATGTTCAGTTAGAAAATGAAAATGAAAAAACATTTCATTTTGTTAACTATTAGTGACAGAATGTGTAATGTCACGTCAAAGCATGTAACGTCATGTCAAAGCATGTAACGTCATGTCAAATACGTCATGTCAAACACGTAACGTCATGTCAAAGCATGTAACGTCATGTCAAACACGTAACGTCATCTCATAGCCTAGTCAGTAGTACTGTTGTTGAGAGAGCACCAATGGGTGAAATTGTAATCTTATCTCAAATGATATGTCTGGAAATTCTTTGGTTTCCTTTATGGACACCAGATAGAAAAGAAAATGGAGAAGACACCCATGGATAAAAAATATTGTCAAAGGGCTAGCTAACCACAGTGTCATTGTTCAGGTCAGTACTTCTAGCATCTAGCCAGCCATTCAAGGCCATAAGCACATCAACTGGATTACGACAGCACACTGTATGGCTTATGACTGAGGCGATTAACTTTGGTCTAGAACAAAGGCTTTGTTAATGTATTGAAAACACTTGGAACCAAGGTATGAAGTACCATCTCGTAGCTTCTTCACCCGTGCCGTCATCCAAGAGCGTGACAACAAAGTTCAGTTCATCTTTGGAAAGCCAAATGCATTTCTTGCAACACCAGATGGCTGGACATCTCAAGCCACTCAAAGCTGTCTGACAGCCCATGCTATGATTGATGACTGGAAGGTGGAGAGCTTTGTTTTACAAACATGCCCGCTGTTAGTTCGCCACACAGGGGGTCAATGTTCTTTAGGAAGTGGGGGAGGAGTGGGTGCTGGACAGACACGTGAAGGTTGCGATTACGTTGGATGAGAATGGGATGCTTCAAATAAGAGCTTAGCATTGCACCCAAAAGGATAAGCCCAAACCTACCCGAACCTGTGCATGTTCTGTCTGAGCCCGGCAGAGGCCCCTCCCATTGGCAGCATTTGTGGGTCTGCACAACATGGAAGCGAAACTGCATGTTTATTCTATGTATGGATCACAGTGACTGATACATAGGGTTTAAGGATAGAATTTGATAATACATTAGGCAATGACATTCCGATTATCACACCGAATAGCTTACTCCCCACCCCGACAATCAGTGACCATGAAACCGGCCTGGCCTGGGCCTGAGGCAGAGAATCTATCCTCTCCTTCAAATTAAAAAGGAGGAAAACCCGGACCATGACAGTAGAGGTGTCTGACAACGCGTCCAACATGGACACTGTGGTGGAAAGAAGTGCAAATGGCCACCACACATAATGCCGTGTGCATATGCTAAACCTGACCACCCAGCGGGGGCTCAGGACAAACACTGTCAGGCGCCTGCTTGCCGGTTGACAGTGCAGTCACGTGTTCTTCCAGCACAGCGTGTGCAGCCACCACTGTATTGTCCTCAAAGCAGACCCTGCTGGAGGTTGCACACTGCTAATCACTGATGTGCCCACAGGATGGAATAGCAGGTACCCTTGAGCAACACGCTACAATCACAGCAACTCTCCTGAGCCCAGAAGTCAGGAAGGAGGCTAAAGCGGCAGACACACTCAGTGGCGGTGATATCAGTCATCGAGGATATGGGTACACTGCTTTAGACGTTGAAGACAGCTACCGCAGAAGTTTGTGACGAGAGGCAGCACACATTCTCACTGATTTGTGCCACTGAAAAGCATGATTGAGAGAGCATGACACCTGATGAGAATGACTTGAAGTCCACAGCTCTTGTTTTGGAAGTAATGAAGTAAGTTGTGGATTGCCTCCAGCAACAGCATCAAAAGCAACCATACCATAACCATACACACAAAACAATGATCTGTAACTAAACGCATGACAAGGGTATAATCAAATAAGCATAAATGTATCCGGGAGTTCAGAATGATGTAGTGTAATTCAAATAAATTGTAGACATGGATCAAAAATGTATTTTCACTTGGTTCTGAAATGAATGTACTGCCAATCAATACAATCAGCTCAAAACAGTGGACTTTTTTGTCACAATCACAAAAAGACTTTTGCTTTGTGTTATTACTTGCTACTTGCTACTGTGGCAGTGTGTTTCAATTTTTTTTTTTTCTCATTGAAAACATAGCCTTTTTCCTCAAACTGATTTAACTTTGAGTGTTGACTGGCGACAGTCGTGAATGGCTCCATTTGAGAGGTGACAAGCAATCTGGAACGAGCCTGCTAAAGTACCATAATAACAACTCTTTAGGGAACCGTGGGGTGGGGGGATTTTGGCTGCACTAAAGGGGGAACCGTCCACATTTTGCATGCAATCTTATTTTAGGCTATATTTAGGTGTATGATTTAATCTACTGGAACCAATGCAGCCCCTTCAAAATGTATGTTCCACTTTCAAAGTACTGGTTGCAGCCTTGAGCCCTGAATTTAATTGTTAGATTTTGTATTTTATTTTTAAACAGGGGACTGGTCGAAAAGAGAACACATTTGCGATAGATGTGGGTGTGAACTTCTCTATGTAGTGCCTTCACATATAAATAAATCAAATAATATCTACACTTTGAGCTCAGCTGTATGGTAGAAATGTGTTCTTTCTGTATGTGTCTCTTTGAATGTCTCACACATACATACAGTGTGTCTCATACGTTATTGCCCTACATTTTATCGGTTCCGTGTGGTAGATGAAAGAGCACAGAGCAGTGAGAGTCTGAGAAGAAGACAGCCTGTCAGCCTCCCTGCGAGTAAGGAACAAAAACAACAGCCGTCCAATAAATCTGCACTTGAGGACCTCTTGGGCAGTTCCCTCGGAAGCTCTGAGCCATCGCAGGCAATGAGAGGAGTGGACAGGGAAGTGGAGATTGACAGGGAGCCTGCCTTGTGTCCCTTTCACCAGTGCTCCACTGGAATGGTGAACAACAGAAAACGTACGTGCACATACAGTATACCTCGCTCCGGCCACAAGCCAAGTTCTATCTGTCTTGTCCCTGCCACGTCAGAGCCCAGCAAGGGAGGGTGTTTTTTAACAGCTTGGAGATCTTGTGACAGCACAATGGTCCCTGTTGAAGCCTGAGAATGTTGATATGGTAAGCTCTCCAAGAAAGAACATGATAATGCCAGAGTGGAAGCTACCAAGCTATATACAGTATACATAAGTATATACTGTTAATAAGTGTCTAGATGATGTTCTCATCATGTGTGCTCATTTACACTACCATAGTACTGTATTCATTTTTTTACTATTGTGAACTGTTTTATTATAAGGTGGAATTTGTTCATTAAAATGCTTAGATTTTTGGATTTTTTGTTGATTGTTTTACACGGAAAGGAGACTAATTATATTTATTCTTACACATTGATGTTCATCAGTTCACTGAGTTAGAGATCGTTTCATGGCTTTTATTAAAAAAAATTATATCATAGTGTTAAACCTGTACTGCGGTACATACCATACTGTTAACCCTGTACTGCAGTACATACCATACTGTTAACCCTGTACTGCAGTACATACCATACTGTTAACCCTGTACTGCAGTACATACCATACTGTGAACCCTGTACTGCAGTACATACCATACTGTTAACCCTGTACTGCAGTACATACCATACTGTTAACCCTGTACTGCAGTACATACCATACTGTTAACCCTGTACTGCAGTACATACCATACTGTTAACCCTGTACTGCAGTACATACCATACTGTTAACCCTGTACTGCAGTACATACCATACTGTTAACCCTGTACTGCGGTACATACCATACTGTTAACCCTGTACTGCAGTACATACCATACTGTTAACCCTGTACTGCAGTACATACCATACTGTTAACCCTGTACTGCAGTACATTC
>OMOU01048541.1:0-27884 GCA_900312585.1 Malacocephalus occidentalis
GACCTTCCCCGCCAAGGCCTGCTGGTGAATGACACAGTGGTAATTCACGAAGTCAGGAAAATCATGGTCATTACGGCAGAGCGCAATAAATCCAGCGCGCACACCGCGCATCGCTGGGGCTCCGTCCGTAGTAATTGCCACCAGTTTGTGAATGGGGATGTCATTATCGCGGACATATTTTTTAAACTCGTTGTAAATATCCTCACCTCTCGTTCTCTCCTTTAAGTGCAAAAGAGTGAGGAGATCCTCTTTTGTTGTAGAGTCCGGGAACGCCATCCTGACAAATACAACAAGCTGAGCTGTGTCCATTACATCCAGGGATTCATCAAACTGTAGCGAAAAATATTCACAGTGACACAAGTCTTTTAACACTTGTCGATCCAAGTCCCCCGACATTTCCTCGATCCTCCTCGCCACTGTATTGGCGCCAAGCTGGACACTGCGCAGCGCAGTTTTGATGTCGTCTTTGTTTTTGAAGCCGTTAAAAACCGTCTCTGCAGTGATGGCCATTGCCTCCTTCAATAAATCGCCATCTGTAAAAGGCTTCTTGTGTTTAGCCAAAAGGTGACTTAGACGAAATGAAGCCTCGGTTGCAGCCTTATTTTGAGCAGCAGGTTTTGTGAAAAGCGACTGCTGGGCCTTCAACCCCACTTTCAGCTCAGCAACTTTCCTCGCGCGGATTGCGCTCTTGGCTGGGAAACTGTCCTTGAATTTGTCGTGGTTGGTGTTGTGATGCCGCTCCAGATTTCCCCTTTTAGACAGCGCTAAAGTTTGGTGGCACAACATACACACACACTTGTCTTTTACCACAGTGAAAATAAATTCCTCTTCCCATTCTGGATGAAAATGGTACGTTTTCGATTTCTTTCTCGGAGCCTCCGCCATGCCACCTGCAGTCTATCGGCTAGCTAGCACTGGCTACTGCCGTATATTGTCATTTTGCCACAGTTAATGCGCCGGTATCCTTCGATCTTATTGGTCAATTTAATGCAGCCTGTTACGCTGAAAAAATACAACGACTGGATCAAGAGAGATATGAGAGGCGCTTGCGAAACTGAACATTAATCAGCCGTAATGTATTTGTGTAATTATTTTTCTATTATTTTCGGGATCTATAGGGAATGTTTCAAAGATCGACCGGTCGATCGCGATCGACGGGTTGGCGACCACTGATCTAGAGCATCCAGAATTTGTAAGAGGGCGTTTATAATCTGAGCTTCTACTTTGTTTCGACCAATTATGTTGCTGGGGGCGGCGTCTCCACGAGAAACAACTGCACTAGTGGAACCTTAACCAACGGGATCTGGCTGGCCAGTGATTAGGACTAAAAAATAATTTACGTCTGTAGATTTTGTCATGTTTTTGATCTTTGAAAAAATAAATGAAACACTACTAGTACATGAAACCAGACTACACTCCCACGACTAGACTCTTCTACAGCGCTGTCACCACCGTGCTGCTGCAGCTGATCATACTGGAGGTCTAAATATGATGCACACTACGTTTTTCAGGGAATCCGAACTCAATGGCAATGCTCCCATTAGCAAACTCGTGGACAGTTTATTCATGTCCCGCATTTGCAGCTCGGATACCCTTGCCATAAAGAATTGTACTTGCTAATACAGGACTGGTCACTAAAACAAGAGCATCGTCTTGCCATTGTCTGTATCCTCCTTGGCCAGCAGTGAACACTCACACAAGCACTGATCAACTAAACTAAACCACTCATGACCAGTGGGAGGGCAAACGCAACCATCCAGACACCATCATCCTTGGACAACACATCTGTACAATTTTAAAATGAATCTTTATCATAGACTGGCTAGACTGTAGAAATACATTTAATACAATTGTAGTATAAATAGATCTAACAGGAAACCCAGACTCCATGACTGCCACCACATGTTCTTGATGGTTTCTCGCGAAGGAAATGTGTACTCTCCCCCTGAAGTGTTGTCAAACTTCATGAAATATGCCATTTGTTGTCAATGTTATCAATTGCACCTTTAAATATGCAGTATTTACAGTTGTTTTGGCACCAACATGTCCGTTAATAAGAAGAGACATCATGATGAATGAAAGTGAAGTGAAGATGAGTACTTTGGTTCTCTTTTAATCACAATCTCCCAATCTGTCCTCGTTGTATTCCTACAGAAACAAGGTAGCCTCCAATATTGGGATTGCCCACAGTAATTAACCAGGACGGTTCAGCCCCCTCGTGGTTAATCATTGTGGGTGCAGTCCAAATGCACCATCTCAGCCAATCAGCCAATACACAATGTCTAATGACACACAGCATTAGCCAACTGTTGACAAGGCCTCCCTATGGTTGTGTTGCTGTTGGGTGACTCTTAAAGCCTCGAGTAGCCGGTCTCCACTGAGCTGGCATCCTTTAGAAATCTATTTATATAATGCCTTTTTGAGAAGGGAAGGGAATGAACACGTTGAATAATAATATCATGAAAGAAGGGTTTTGTAAGAGATGTCCAGCTGCACTACTAATAGCAAGTAATGGTTACTGCATAACCCTAAAAGTCATTACGTTCCACATTTAGAAATATTTCGTTCAGTACTATATTTTCTATAGTCCTTTTTTTAGTCAAAGTCAAAGTTCTTTTATTTGTCAAATGTGCTATATTGACATACAGCACAGATGAAATTGCATGCCTCTCAGGCCCAGGTGAAATAGTGACTGAAAGACAAACTAAGACAGTAAAGACAAAGTAAGACAGTAAAGACAACTAAGACAAGACAAACTAAGACAGTAAAGACAAACTAAGACAGTAAAGACAAACTAAGACAGTAAAGACAAACTAAGACAAAGACAAACTAAGACAAAAGACAAACTAAGACAAAGACAAACTAAGACAAAAGACAAACTAAGACAAAAGACAAACTAAGACAAAAGACAAACTAAGACAAAAGACAGTCTAAAAACCAAGTGAGCAGTCTAAAAACCAAGTGAGCAGTCTAAAAAAAAAACAAGTGAGCAGTCTCAAAACCAAGTGAGCAGTCTAAAAACCAAGTGAGCAGTCTAAACCAAATGACAGTCTAAACCAAATGACAGTCTGAACCAATGACAGTCTGAACCAAATGACAGTCTGAACCAAAAGACAGTCTAAAACCAAATGATAGCCTAAACCAAATGACAGTCTAAACCAGATGACAGTCTAAACCAGATGACAGTCTAAACCAGATGACAGTCTAAACCAGATGACAGTCTAAACCAAATGACAGTCTAAAACCAAATGACAGTCTAAAACCAAATGAACAGTCTAACCAAATGAACAATCTGAACAATGTTAACATCTGAACGATATAAACAACTGATCACAATATAAACTAAATAAACAATATAAACAATCAACAATATAAACAAGTAAACAATTTAACAATATGAACAATATGAACAATATGAACAGTACGAACAGATATACAATATGAACAGATATACAATGAACGGAAACACAATATAAACAATATAAACAATGTAAACAGTATAAACAGAAGACAATCCAAACAGTCAACAGTCGACCATAAACAATAAACAATGACACAGTACGTTTTCAGTCAATTAATTACCCAGCAAAGCAGTTTTTCTCCAATAGAAATGTGTAAAACATTACCCAACATGTGTTGTTTTCCTCTAATGAAAGCAACAACGGTGCATGCTGTTTCTGGTCCAAGAACGGTGGTCCTGAGACTGTCTGGTCAAACCATTGGCCTGCTGCTGCACCACACCTTGGTCCAGGGACACGAGTGTGCGCTGGTGGAGATGCACACAACACCCGCTGAAGTGCCGAGATGCTGAGAGAGACGCACGTACAATCTGGGGAGCCGTAGCATCGCTGCGCAAATCTGCAGGGGAGATGCTGTGCTCCACTTTGCTTTCTGTGTCAGAAGGCATCATGTAAAGCAGTCAGATGCTTTTCACTTGACATATTCATCAACACTTACAGGACAGCAAACACCCTCAACTCTGTCTCCGTCTGCTCTTCAGGCGCCTAAGCCTGCTTCAGTACTCTCAGATGTGCCATGCACAAATACAAGCCTGTGTGTGTGTGTGTGTGTGTGTGTGTGTGTGTGTGTGTGTGTGTGTGTGTACAGCCCTACTGAATGACTTTGGTGGGGATGGTGATTCCGGCCACGTGGAGAGTATCTTTGTATTGCACTCTTGCTTGTGTTGATGTGTTTTTCCGTCGTTGGGTTTGGAACCAGGAGGTACCACACCTTCCATGGCCGTATTAACGTGCTTGTATGGGAACACAGTGCGGGCCCTGTGTGTATTTAATTTGGTCAGCAAAGCACAATACATGCACTCAATGGCGCAACGTGTGTATATCTGTTGACTTCATACACATTTTGAATGGATTAGTAATGATTTACTGAATCAATTCTCCTGTGGACCTGTGTGTTATTAGTGTGTAATAATATACTAATATATTTCCGTTCAGCCAGTAATGGCAAACATTTAAGCTTGAAAAAAAAAAAGTGCGAACCATTTTATGACCCAATGTTCCATTAGAACCCAAACGTTTACAGAAATGTAGCCTCATCTGCGTTGCTGCATGATCTTCATTTTGTGTCCCTGCATAATCATGACCATAATTCTGACAATTATTATTGGAATGAATAAAGTTCTATCTCATCGTATCTTAATGATGACCATCATCAGTTGACTTGGCCACTTTAGGGTCATCAAGTCAGACGGTTTTGATCTGAATTGTCCTTTTTATTTCCAGTCTTTGATTCTAGAGAGCTGCTTAACAATGTGTTCCACTTTAAACACCAACACACGTTGACATGCATGTTTCCTACAGAAGGTCCATGTGGTCAGTGAGTGCGGTGACCCCGTTGCCATGGCAGAGTTCCACACAGGTGGTTCCACACTGAAACCTTTCTGCTGCTTTCACCTCAGCCAAAAGTGGGCAATTCCTGGATTGTGCGACAATTATGTGACACACAATGTCATCAGTTTCAGCAAAGACATCTCACACTGTAGAGACAGGTTTCTAACAGCTCTGTGTTAGATGGAGGATAATGTAGCTCTCTGTTGGCAGCAGGCCAAAATGTATAATACATCAATGATGCATAGTTTGTAATTGTAGCTAATTTAGATTCATACTCTTGCAAGAATCTTAAACACGACGGATGTTTTTTTCCCCCAGAATACACACATGCACACACCATTTCCCAAGTGCTGTCAACAACAAAAGTTGATGTGTGACTTGTTATTTTAATTTGTTTGTATGCGTCTGTGCGTGTTTTTATGAAATATTGCGCTGTTTCTTTGGTAGACGGTGGTGTATTTTAGGAGCACTTTGTGACAGTTTGACAGCCACTGTGATTGCGTGTTTGACACCCCAGCAACATCCGCACAACTGTCTCATGTGCCCCAGTGTAAGGGTACAGGGGCGTCCTGTGCCCATCTGTGGCATTAAGATTCTCAGTCACATTTAGTCAGCCACATGACTTGACTATCTACTGAGCCTGTGACCCATTAACTGCACTATCTGGAAATATGATCAGAAAGGACAAAAATATCAAATTAATAAAATAGAAATGCTGTACAACTATGCCTGTGCGTTCTTTCTGAACCCCATGGACACACTAAGTAGGTGAAGCCAAGCATGTGTCCAGATACAAAATCTCTGTTGTAGCTCCATCACGGACCTTGGATCACACTCACACCCCAGCTTGAACCTACGTAGTTTGGCCAAATAAAAAATACATGCATTTCAATAGCCACTGGCCACATTAGCGGCCGTTACCACCATGTGATTAATGGTGCGGCACTCTCTTTTCAATAGGACATTAATTCGTCTTTGTGCTAGACGTATGATAATGTGTGATATTGAAGAGAAAGTTCAATAGGAAGAGAGGAGAGTCACCTGTGCTAAGACATCTTAGCATTGTGGGTACGGCACAATACAATTACAGCATGCACTCGCTAAATGGTGACTATGAATTTGATGTTTTCGCTGCAAGACTCTCTGTCTCTCTCTTTCTGTCTGTCTGTCTATTTGCTACTTTTGTCTTCATCACCTTTCTCACTCATTGTGGACTCAACAGCTTGAAGCTTGGGCTGTCAGTAGCAGATGCAGATCGGATGCTGGTGACTTGTTGGTGGTTGGAAATCTTGTGCTTGAAGATGCTCTCAGCAGGATTAAAGAGTGATTATTTGAGTATAATTAGCTATGGCCTAGGCAGCAGCTATTAGTAAGAATTAGTCAAATGTGCAGTGAGAATATCTGCCATCAACCAACTGACATTTAGAATCGACCTTTGGTCAGCAAACCAAAGATGTTTTAATCAGCGGCAGCTGAGGAGTGTTCCACTTCGGGTCCACCAGTTGAATCATCCGGTTTCCCCTCTCATTGTCATAATTTTTTTTCCCCCTCCATGTGCTGTGTGTCAACTGCTGTTGCATAAAGTCAGGCCGGATGATGGAATATGTCTTGCTATTTAAATGCTAATTTCACTTGCTGACGAACAGTTTTGGCTCAGGAGCCAATAAAGCCGGCAGCCTCCACCCATCCTGCCCCGTTTGATCTCCAGGTGTGGCCAGGTTTAAACGGTCTAGATGGTGGCTGCAATGGAGGAGAGATGCTCCACACAAAACTAGGCAGGTGAACCGTAAAAACAACAGTGTAAATACATTGCTGTCAAACTTAAAATACATACGTACATACAGTACATGCACAAATGTATTATCAATTCATCTGAAGTACAAACATGCGACCGGATCAGGAAACAGCACAGCATCAACAGTCCAACACGGGCACGCACGCACACACGCATATACATCTTGCCATAATCAGCTAAATATTCAGACTTTCATTTGCTAATCTTTTAGATCGAACTAAGCGATGCTTTTTTTAGTCCAGTAAAACAAACTCTTGCCAGCACTCCTCTCTCCCACTGTTCTCCCACTGTTCTCCCAAGTTAACTCTCGTGAGAGTCAGAGCAAGACTTCTCCTTGAGTGAGACTTGGTCAGACACAATAATAAACAGATACAGCGAAAGGTAAATAAAGCAGTTGTATTTCTCTGTGTGGATCCTTTCCATAATGTTGTCAGACACTTGGTACATTGGTAAAAACAAGTACTTTTAGAGGACTTCTATTGAGTACTCTTGCCTAAAGGTTTACGTTGGAGACGTTTTGGGCTGACGGCTGAAGCGATCTCGCTCAATACTGGACCAATTTCCAAAATGGTTGTCCGCATTATTCACTCAGACCCAAAATGATGGGAAAATGGGGACCAGGTTGAAACATCCCGCAGTTGTCCTTTAACCACAGAAATCCCTCGTCTTTGCGGCTCGATCCTGGAAGGGAGCTACGGAAGAATCACAATGCACCACAATGACTGGTGGCCTTTATGATGGATTCCTTCCAATCTAGATTGGGTAAACAAACGTCTGCCAGAGAGTGGCGATGGTGAGAGCATTTTTCATCAGCCTCCATTAATGCTGTTTATATCTCCCTCTTTCAGTCCCTCAGGGGGACCGGTGCAAAGCGCCAGCAATCAACATGCACGATCTGCATAACTCAATTAGCGCTTGAGAATGGCTCACAGAGTGTTTACCGTGTGTTCATGCTCGCTAACCTCTCCCTCCTTTCACTTATTTCAAATATCAAGGACTCATTGAATGACGGGCCCCTTGCCTGTTACTGCGGAAGCAGATGGAGGGGCGGGGGTGAGGCTGTGCTACAATAAGTCTCTAAGATGTTGTTTCAGTTAGCGCTCAAGGACATAAATGTAGGCAACATTGTTGAGACAGGACATTTTAAATGTCTTGGGCATTTTTTTTTCTTCCTTTTACTATTGGAATATATTTAATCTCATTTACATGCTACATTTGGCCACAAACTCCATTCCTCGCTGTCTTTTCAAATAGCATATTTCTAAGGATTACCGTCTGCTCCCCCCAGTCTAATTTGACGCAGAAGATATGGATGAACAAATGTATATGATCATGTCGAAAAGACAAATATGTTTTCTGGATATCCGGAATGCTCCTGGATCTTGTGACAAACATGTTGTACCGTTGCCTCGAGCCAATCTAAGGGTGCGATGTTAGGAAAGTCTGCTTAACCCGTCCATCCACAGTTCCATGGAAATATGTTTAGCTTTTGATGTCTGCTGATAGATTAAATAGTAAATGGTTTGGTGATATTAGCTCTAAATGACCCACGTCTAGTTCTGCTTGAGCCTCACCAAAAGGCCCCTGCAAGGAACATATTTACTTCTCTGCTGTGAGTGATCTTGATTGGTTTTATGTAAGCTTGACTTACCAAAGACAATATCTGTGTTACCTTGATGCTGACCACGGGAGCCAAATCCGCGACCTGTTTGCTTTCTCATTAACCCCGATAAATAAGAGTCTACTGTGGAATTGATGGTGTTATTCTGATGATGAGTTGCGGCTGAATCATCGGGTTGAGCAATCAGGAGCGTTTGCACATGACAACATCCCTCACGGTGAGCCAGTGTTGGGAGCAGCAGGAGTTGGAATGATTGTTTCTCCAGACATCGAGGCCTGTTTGCACCTCAAAGTGTGTGTGCTTCATTTTGCCGATGAACGTAGGAGAGTAGATGCGGGCGGTTTTCTCTCTCACTCAGGGTTGCCTGGAAAGACTCCGGGACACACGTTGCCATCACCTGAGATGGACCCAACTGAATTGGAAGAGAAAGGGCCATGTGTTGTCTGAATTGTGTTTGTGATATACAGCATATGAAACATGTACACAATTATAATGGAGGTGGACATCCAAACGGCACCTAAATGGCCATTTAGACGTATTTGGCTTTTACGAATAGGTTGCAAATGTCTTCTGCCCCGCGTTATCTACGCTAGGACGGTACAACTGGGTGAGATCGCACCTTGGTGGACGTTTGAATGTCTGGTCCTGACCAGAAGCTGGAGATGGCTACACGCAGACATGCACACTCCCACATGGCCATGAGTGTGGGTTCCTCCCTGACTAGATGGCAAGCATACATTCTCTCACACACACATTCTACATGTATCCCATTGCAAGGGCTGGAGGCTAGACAGCCCTAGTCTCTCTGGTGTCCCCTATGGACCTTATTTCACAGAAAAAATATGTAGGGTTGTCAACGGCGAGATATATATATATATTTTATCCCTCATGCTCATGCAATTACATGCCGGTACGAAACACAAGAAGTCGCATTAACATTAGCTTCAGCAGCTCTGGGTAACTTGTGGAGAGAGACGGAGGTGATGTCACGTGCACGTCTTATACTTCAGCAGTTTTATGACAAACTGTGATTATCTTGACTTGCAAAATGATCTAAATTGGCATGCGTAATTCACAGCACAATGCAAAGAGGATCTAATCTTTTGTTCCAAAATAGGGTCCCAGAGGGGACAGTGGAAGGGGCGTTGAGTCACTACAATGGGTGCCACTCATTTGCACAACATAACATATTGACCATCAAAAAGGCAGTGACAGTACAAACAATGAATGGAATTGTTCTTGATGCTTCCATGATCACAACGGTCCTCGCTCTAGCTAGCAGTCACCTGCTGAGGTTGCTGGCTACACAAACTGAAATGTACATTTCCATCCATGTCTCATAACCTCTGCTGTTATTGTCTCGAGATTAGACGCAGGTGTCCCCTTGAGGTTCACTGGTAATCCAGTAAGGTCTGTAAGCTTCAGTAAATAAAGAATCCCCATATCCCAATGGAGACAGACAAATAGACAGACAGACAGACAAATGCATTTAATTGAATCTAATTTCTAACAATAATGTGTGAATAGGCAGAAGTGGACCTTGTAAGGGATGGTGGCGGGCCAAAGTGACGAACGATGATGGGGACAGAAGGGGATCATTTGTGATTGGAAGGAAAACAAGCAGGGTCTCTGATAATGGGCTGTGGGATGTATCTCCTTCATGACGCACGGGAGCCCTGGCTCCTCACCACAGTCCTCCCGATGCCAAAGAGCAGAGCAGCCTCATCTCTCCTTGTCCAAGCCTTTCGTTGTCAGGTGCACAGTGCAACATGGAAGCCAGACTTGGCCTGTGTGAGTGCAGGGGATTAGGGGCTTGGTACTTAAATACTTGATACCGGGTGTCAGGATTCATCACCCGAGCTGTCAATTGTCTCATCCGACATCTGCCGATGTTTCTGCCAATTAGCACACTGGATTGCACACTGAGTTGTGGGAACGTGCGGTGGCAGGGATGTCTGCGTATACATGTTAATATCAATTGCTATCTTTCCATCCATGTATAATTCATGTGTGCAATATATATTTACGCCTGGCCGCATTGATGGCAGCATTATTATGATCAAGATTTTCATAAGCAATCATGGTTACATTAGAAATATTAGAAAAAGTTTGTATGTCTGTATGGAGGAAAATGTTCGTCTTGAGCTGTGCTTTGTTTCATATAACCGAAGACACACACACACACACAAAATATGAATAAAGATGAGAACCATGCAACTTTTCTTTGCAGCCAATTGGCTGAGCTCTAAATCTGGCACATGGCACGTGTTCTTCTCCACGATAACCTGCCACATAACGGTGTGCACGGGCACCTCGCAGTCTGTATCCCTCGTGTCTGATCGCACGTCACGTGTATAATGGACGGAGGTGTCTGGTATGACAAAAAGTCACTACAAAGGGTGTCAACATGTTCCTCCTTAAACTTTGACAATTCCAGTATCGTTGTCCCAAGTCACAGTTCCCATCACAGACAGCCACAGAAGTGCCAAATTGATCTCTTATCTTCCTGAAAATGTCTCGCGTCAGATGAGTCATTGAGGGTAATTAGGAGATAATAATACTGTGATGTCTCAACATTAATTGCCTATTAAATACAGGTGTGTTCACTTCTTCCTGAGGAAGACCAAACATGTCAGCCATGTCCCCATGAAAGAACAGTGGTTTGTCTTGGTCTTTGGTCTCTACTCTTCTGACTTAGTCACCACAGTTGATGTCACACCGTTCTCACACCATGTATTCTCTCTCTGTCTCTCTGTGTCTGTGACTCTGTCTCTCTGACTCTCTCTGTCTCTCTCTGACTCTCTGTTTGTATTTATTGTATTTACTGGTGGACAAAGTACTCTGGAAAGTAGACATATCACACTATATAAATAATCTAAATTCCTGCATTGGAAATGTTCCTGTAACCCAGGTTATTTTCTGGAGACCAATGTCCGTGTTCCCTGAACGTCTCAAGCAGGCTATTGGGAGGTACTGGAACTTTCACGTTCTGTGGACGTTGAGGTTCCAAAAATAGGTAGCTCGCCATCAAAACAAGTTCATAACACCTGACAAAATGACACAAAAAAAACTGACCTATAAAAGGTCACAAGGCATCATTAATTATGTTGTACAACATTTTAAATATCATATGAATCTCATTAAAGTAAGTTAACATTTCAATTCAAATAAAAATACACCTTTTAGTTAAGGCTATACAACAACAAATAAAATTATTAACACAAAAAGTTTAAGCTAAAATACATGCAGAGCTAAACTTAAGCCCTCAAAAAGATTTCAGTCCCTAAAATATACAGCTTAATATTTCACTCTTGATTCAATTCTATTTACCACTAGTTGCCTTATTGGCCGCTCCCCTGTGGGAGTTCTGCATTAGCAGTGTCAGCAGTTTACATGAACACAAAACGAGCTGACGCTATTTAGTAACAATATAATATTAATAACAGACACAACTCACTGCAAAATGTAGAAGATTCAAGGGAAGGGAATTATCATTCAGTTTCGTTCCTAGCACTATGCTAAACAGCCAGAGTGGAATCAGCGGAGGTGTCTTTAGCTAACCCAGATATTTATGTTTCATTCCTAGCACCACGGTAACCAGACGTACGTTTTCTATTCGTAGGATGAGAACGGAAGGTTTCACCTTGACCACGCCTTGAACAAATTTCATTGGTCGGCCAAACTGCTACTGCTGCTTCTTCTTGAGGGGTATGTGGCTGGGTATGTGGCCAACAATAAATGCAATGGTTTGATGACAAATAATAATTTGTTTGCTAAACAATCTAGTTCTACAGCGACAACACAGGCGCAGCCACACAGAGACATGGACTACGTTTACATGCACAACATATTTCAGTTTTTTGCCCATATTCCGAAAAAGACAAGATTCCTACTGAGCTTTTTACATGGCTGGTGAATATTCCACTAATATTCCCATGTACAAGCCGTGCATGCGCTGACGGACTGGTTTGATGGTGCAAACACAGCCTTTTTCTTTCAGTCATTCAACCACCTTCTTGAAAATGTCGGAGTTGCAATATTTGTGCATCTCCAAAAACCTGTTGATATCCAAGTCTTTCAAAATGTTTAAAGGTATGTGTGTTTCACATTCACACCAGAAATGCAGGCTTTTCTTTTGGGCATGCATCTCACGCCAGCCTTGCAACCTGTTGGTTAGTTAAACTGCAGTAAAAACCCAGATTAAGATGCATATTGAATGCGCTGTATATGGTTGGCGATCATATAGTAAGTAGAATGGTTGTCATCGCCTCTTTGAAACTGTTTGTTTGGTGCAGTAATACTGATGTAATGCGGTCACAGGTGTAAGGTTACAGGGTATTTTACCACGCCATCGAACTCTAGTCATAATCAATCATAATCAAGGACCGGAACAATCCATTTTATAATTGTGTAATTGTTCTAAATTTGGTTGCATGGTGAATTTGAGCTGGTCATTTTGAGTTGGATAGCCAATGTGTGTTCTGATGTTAAGAAAACTGGGAAAAAAGAGAAGTTTACCAGAGAAATTAAATGGAACATTTGAAAAATATTATTGTTATCCTTCCTAAACCAATGGTCGTGCATGTTTGTGTGTGCTGGAGGTTTGACAACTCTCGTGCAGAATGATGCTGCCAATCTCTTAAAAATGAACCAGATACATTTGTACGGTAAGGTTACAGGTGAAAGGAATTGCATTACTTAGGTAAATGTACAAAAGTATTAGCAGATAGTGTACAATTTGCTATATATTAGTATATATACAAATGTACATACTCTTGTTCAAATGAAAAGCTATTCCAATTCTGGTGTGAGGATTGTGTGTGTGTGTGTGTGTGTGTGTGTGTGTAATGGCAGAGGTGAGGCTGTTCCCCTGTCTCGACCATCTTTATCACGTTGCTGGAGGTGCATCTTGACAGGGAATTCGCTCAGAACACCAAAAAAAACAGTTTCTTTGGTGGTTTTCTACCACTGTGCGTTTCATCTACTCTGAAGTAGTGGCCATGGCCCCTTTATGACTTGACACAAATGAGCATAATTCAAAGGCTTCCTGCAAAGTGGCAGCCAAGGTCATGTTGGTTATCAGGAGAAGAACGGGGCGACGAGGTCATGTGACACACAATGAATGAGCAGAGGCTAATTTGGTAAATGCTCATCGGGGACAGGGTGAAGACCACGCAGGGCTCCCCTTCCCCTGAACCTCTCATTACATAGCCTTGTCCTAATTTCTCAAGCCAATTGCATTTGTTATATTCAGTGGTACACAGAGACGTAAAAATATAATTTAAGTACCAAAAGTTGAAGTACTCATTATGCAGAATGGCTCATTTCAGAATAATTTCTATTGTATTGTAGTGACCGGAGGATAGGTTGCGTTTGTGGTAGGCGGTCTGAATAGCAGGCGCAAGGGATTGTGGGACTTTTGTTGTTGTTTGTTGAGTAGGCTGTGTTATCATGTTTGATTCAGTTGGAATATTATATTTGTGTTTTGATTGTGTTACGGTTGTGTTCTGTGTTTGTGTCATCATGACTGTGATGGGATTTCTGTTTGGAAATGGCACCCATGGTGAAGACACTGTTGTCATTGGTGACCTCTGTTTAGAAACGGGCTGTTGGCACAGGCACTCACTGTATGGTATGGCACAGAATTGCTTTAAACTAAGAACTTGTGACTCGCGATTCATTCTTTCAACCAATCTCGCCACATTGGTGTCAGAAGTGGGATGGAAAGGATGGAGAGGGAGATCCGGGAGCTGGAAGAAGCCATTAGGCAGATCCATAGCCACAAAATTGAGTCTGCCAGGGCTATGGAAAACCCGGTGCGGCAAGAAACCGAGCCCGCCAGAGATGGGAGAGTTCCACCCTGCGCTGATGGCTCCACTACACCACGACCCCACCGCCCCCTAGCGACCAGGAGTGCCACTACAGGGAAATGGTTCTCGCCTGCCGCCAGCCACCGCCCTCTAGCGACTGGGGGTGCCACTGCGCCTAGAACACCAGTCAAGCTGCCCAAGTACACTGGGACGACACCGTTGGAGCCATACCTCTCGCAAGTCCAGCTAGCAGCGTGGCCCAACGGCTGGAGCAGCGAAGAGGCTGCCATTCACCTGGCCCTGGCATTGGAAGGAAAGGCATTGCAGGTGCTCCTCGACCTCGCCCCTGCAGAGCAGAATGACCTCCAGGGCCTGACCACTGCAATGGAGAGGCGATTCGGGCAGCGACGCTTCGCCGACCAGAGCAGGGAGCAACTGGCCAGTCACCACCGCCAAAAGGGAGAGAGCCTGGGCACCTTTGCCGCCGATGTGCAGCTGTATGCCCAACATGGCTACCCGCAGTTCAACACAGCTGCCCAAGAAGAACTTGCCCTCCACGCCTTCCTGTAAGCACTCTGACCGGAGCGGCTGCGCCAGCATGTCTGCCTCACCACGCCCCAATCCCTCAGCGAGGCTCTCCCTGAGGCTGAGCAGGCTGAAGTGATATTTTCAATGCTACCAATCCAGCAGAGGACCCCCGCTCCCCGGCCACACGTCAGGTTGGCCGGCTACGAGGAGGAGGAGGAGGATGCAGAAGAGGTCCGCCAAGTCCAGCCTCCACCACGACAGCCTCAGCGATGGCCTCAACCATCCAGGCGATGTCCACCCAGGCTGACCAACCGTTGCTACCGCTGTGATGAGCCTGGTCACACGGCCCGTGATTGCCCAGCACCAGCGCTGAAAGCCAGAACCACCCAGTCGACGGGAAGCAACAGCGGAGTGGCCCAGTGAGGGGACCGCCACTCCAGTCTCCAGCCCCCCTCCAAGGACGATGCATGCTGGTCGGTCGCCTAGGTCACTCCCAAGGACTTTATTTGAACTGCCAACATGACGGCCAACCCTGCCGGGCTCTGGTGGACACGGGATCTACCATCTCTTTTGTGCGACCTGGGATCCTCCCAGGCGTGGTCTCCAACCAACACCCAGATGACAACGGTGATGGGAGAGAAGTCTGACATGAGGGGGAAAGGGCCGCTGCGGTTTCATGTCAGAGACCAGGAGCTGGTGCATGAGTTCTGGCTTGCCAACATCCAGGACCCATGCATCATCGGCCTGAACCTGCTGACCCGCTGGGGAGCCTGTGTTGACGTGTCGGGGCCAGCCATCCCCCTCGGCACAGAGACCGTAGCGCACCAGTCCAGTCGGGGGAAGAAGGACCAGTGAGCCCATCGCCAAGCAGCCGCCGCCCAGCGTACACCGGGCCCCTGTGCCTCGCGGCCTCAGCTCCCCAGGCCCCCGTCCAAGCTGGTAATCGCAACCAGCACACCCACCATCAGCCGCCTTGCATCGCCACTGCCACAGCCTGCCGTCTCTCCCTCCGCCGAGACGACCAGGGCCATCTGCGACTTATGGCAACGCAGCAGCAAAGCACTCGACCCACAGTGGTGCCACCAGTTGAAATGCCTACTTGATGACTACATGGATATCTTCGCTGTTCGAGACGAGGACTGCAGACAGACCGGGCTGGTCCAGCACACCATCGAGATCGGCTCAGTGCAGCCCATCCGTCTGCGCCCACACCGGCTGGCCCTCGCGAAACGGCAAGTGGCGGAAGACAAGATCCGCGGGATGGCTGCTGCTGGGGTGATCGAGCCCTCCGACAGTCCGTGGGCGCTCCGGCCGTCTTGGTGGGGAAGAAGGACGGCAACTGACGGTTCTGCATTGACTACCGGTGCCTCAATGCCATCACAAAAAAGGACTCTTACCCGCTCCCTCGAATCGATGACGCCCTCGACCACATTGCAGGGTCCAGCTGGTTCAGCTCCCTCGACCTGCGCAGCGGCTACTGGCAGGTAGACCTAGCCCCTGACGCAAAGCAGAAGACTGCCTTCACCATCGGGCAGGGGCTGTAGCAATTCCGTGTCATGCCGCCACATTCGAGCGGCTGATGGAGAGGATGCTGGCGGCTGTCCCCCGGAGTCGTTGCGTTGTGTACCTTGATGACCTGCTGGTACACGCCAACGACTTCGGCAGAGCACTGTCTAACACGTCACCGCCATCTGTCGGGCCGGGCTGTGGCTGAACCCCAAGAAATGTCACCTGCTGAGGAGGGAGACAGCATTCCTGGGTCACGCGGCGTAGCCACCGACCCAGTGAAAGTGGCTGTTGTCCAAGACTGGCCGACCCCTGCTAATGTCAATGAGCTGCAAAGTTTCCTGGGTCTGGCATCCTACTACCGCCGCTTCGTCCAGGACTTTGCCACCATCGCCAGCCCACTCCACTGCCTGACCGATAAGGGCCGACCGTTCGACTAGGACGACGCCTGTGCTGCAGCCTTCGCCCGACTCAGGGCGGCCCTCACTGAAGCCCCAGTGTTGGCCTACCCCAACGTCCAACGGGTCTTCATTGTGGACACTGATGCCAGCAACATGGGGGTTGGAGCTGTCCTCTCTCAGTATGAAGGAGGTGGAGAGCGTGCCATGGCCTACTTCAGTCACGCCCTGAGCCGAGCAGAGAAGAACTACTTCGTCACTCGATGCAAGCTGCTGGCAGTGGTCCTGGCGCTACGGCACTTTCGGACGTATTTGCACGGTAGCCACTTTCTCATCCGCACCGACCATGCCTCACTCACCTGGCTCCAGAACTTTAAGAACCCCGAGGGCCAGGTGGCCCGATGGATGGAGGCCCTTCAGGGGTATGATTTTGAAATCTAGCACCGGGCGTTGGACTGCCGCCAAGAGGAGCGGCACCAGATGACGCCGACAGTGGCGGACGTCCAGACCACCAGCAACGAGGAGGGGCGGTTCCCGCTGACCACGCAGCACCTGAGGCAACAGCAGGAGGCAGACATGACCCTGGCACTGGTGAGAGACTGGCTGGAGGCGGGACGGCGCCCCAAGTGGGCAGAGGTGTCAGCCCTGGGGCCCGAGGTAAAGGCCTATCACTCTGTTTGGTAACTTTGAGCTCCATGGGGGGGTGGCATATTGGAGGTGGCAGGCCCCCGGATGAGGGAACGACCTCCTGCAGCTACTGGTGCCCCGTGTGCGCCGTCCCCACGTCCTCCAGATCGTCCACGGCTGGGTGGGGATGGGACACTACGGGAACGCCAAGACCCTCCACCGCCTCAGGGGGTGGTTCTACTAGCCTGGCTGTCAACGAGATGTGATGCTGCATGTGCACTGCTGTGACTCCTGCACTGCCCAGAAGGGGCCAACCCAGCGTTCCCAGTGAGGTCGTGGCACAGCTGTCGGAGGAAGTGTACCGACTACGCTTGCCCGGTTGGGGATGCATGGTGGTGCTGCACAGGGACAGGCTAGCGCCGTACCCCCCCATCGCTCGGCCTGTTGTTGGGGAGGGGGGCGACGGCAGCACTTCAAGCCCCGACCAGTGTGACTCTACTTCCATTGCGCCTCCTGTGAGTCCCAGGCGGCCTGTTCGCCCGTGGCGGCGCCCTGAACACTTGAGGGACTATGTGTTGGGGGTTGTCGAGGACGACTGACCCCTCAGGTGGGGGCTATGTAGCGACCGGAGGATAGGTCGCGTTCGTGGTGGGCAGTCTGTATAGCAGGCGCAAGGGATTGTGGGACTTTTGTGGTTGAGTTATCGCGTTTGATTCGGTTGGAATATTGTGTTTGTGTTTTGATTGTGTTACGGTTGTGTTCTGTGTTTGTGTCATCATGACTGTGATGGCACCCATGGCGAAGACAGTGTTGTCATTGGTGACCTCTGTTTAGGAATGGGCTGTTGGCACGTTCACTCACTGTATGGTTCGGTGTGACAATAAACAGCAGTCTCTGTAGTCGTGTGGTGTATGGGGCACAGAATTGCTTTAAACTAAGAACTTGCGATTCATTCTTTCGACAAAGCTCCCCACAGTATTATTGGATTATAATTGGGTCATTAATGTGTTCATTGCTTTCATGTTGCGATTTCTTTACATAAGCAATACATAATGTATGTATTGATTATCAATACATACATAATATCTATGTCTTGATTATATTTTCTATTGTTAATTTTTGTCTGCATAGTAAGTCATAGCATAAGCTGTCATATAAATGTAATGGAGTAAAAAGTAATAGCAATATAGGAATTTTTGCAGCAGAATAGACTCAAGTAAAGTCCAAGTAAATGTGGTTACTTTCCAGCACTGATGATAATTATGAATGGTACATTATTATTCCGTCTTGTTGTGGTGAACGATGCCGTATCCTTCACTGCTGTGGCTATAGAATGGAAGGATGACTGTGTATTCAGTAGTAGAGATGGCTGGAGTATTATAATATCATGTGATTGTGGTTGCACACTACGGAAACCTCTGTGAATTTTTCATGCACCATATATAAAGAAAATGCCATTATGTTGACCTATGAATCAGCTGTTGCCAGGGGCAATTACTGTCACTTCTTAGGAATCTCATTATTAGTTAGTAGCCAGGGCAACATGCAGAATGCACCACTGTGTTGCAGAGCAGGTTCAAAGTCAACAGGTATCTGGCCTGGCATGTTTTCCTCTGCACCACCTCCCAGCAACATCTAGCATGAGGACCTGCAGAGATTGCCTTCATCCATTCCTCCATAGCCACCTGAACCAGCGGTGCAGGCTGACCCAGAGCAGAGCAGGAATGCAGTGTGGGTAGCAACCATCAGACTATTGAGGCCTTTAGGCTTTACATACATGGGCCTGTGGATTTAACACGCAAGTCAAGTGCTGTGATGTAAAATGGCGTCTTGTACAACAAAATGGGCTCACATTTGTAATGGGGTATGGTCGTGTACTATTGCTTTGCCTTTCTTCACCTACTTATCAACTATTGTTTGTGTTTATTGAATAAGGGATGGTAGATAATGAAGCAGGAACTCATGACTGTGCCCCGTGTCTACAGCAGCGGGGACTGGTGACGAGCATTTGGGAATAAATCAAGTAGTCGACACTTCTTTTTATATATTATATTTAGGGTAACACCTGAGACAACAGCAATAAACATGCAATACATAGACCCTTCCATGTATGACTGAATATATTAAATAATATTCTGACTCTGATCTCTCCAATTTGTGTTATCTATCGTATCTTTTGCACATTCTGCTGAGCATCGCCACTCATTTCACTGCATATCCTGTACGTGTATGTGACGAATAAAGTTCTTGAATCTTGAATGAGGACAGCTTCCGGCTATAGTAGTCAACATCCCACAATATATTCTGTAAAAGAACATGAAGAACACACACACTGTACTCTGTGTAATGTGGCAAGCTTGTGTTTTGTGTGTGACTGTTGACAAATGCAGACTTGGTGGATACAAAATGAGCATTCATATGATCGGAGCATCTAGCATGTGAGAAACATGCATTCATTTGAGTACAACATGCCTTTCACTAAAGACACTGGCAGTGGGGAGTAGAGAATGGGTACTGGAGGGCTCACCTGGAATAATGAAGCTTGATGGACAGTCTGGGAGTCGCTAGCCTCAGAGTGCTGCAGGAGTCCTCCCCTCCACAAGGACGTGAGGCTGTGCGTGTGAAGCTGACTGGAGCTCGCCTTAATCCTGTGTTAATTCCATGTGTTGTCTGTATGGAAAACAATGAAACGTCGAGCAATGTGGTCAGCAGTATATCATTTGTTGTTATTTTGTAGTTGCATGATTTTCAGCATCCGTCAGCACACCACCGCCAAAAGGGACATAGAAACCTTTGTCTCTCCCAACATGGATGTGCAATCTGCTCCTCGCCCGACCGACTCTAATACCAGGCAATTGCTTCACCACCAGTTTGTCACACTTGTGTATTTTATAGTGGTAGAGAATTTAAGATGACGTTTGTTAGTAATGAATCATTGGACCAACGTAGTGTTAATATTGTGGTTGTTGATGGTCCTTCTCTCCCTTCACACATACTGGCCCTTTTGCCCATTTGCCTTTGCATCAGAATTTCTATCATGGATTTTTTTTATTTGAAAGGAAAAGTGTTTTATGATTGATACTGAGGTCTGGTAATGGTTTAGTTCAAGCAATTGTTGCTTCTCAAAAATAGAGGTGGCACAACCTCCTATCCAGCCTCCATGGATGGCCTCGTTGAATACCCTTGGAAGACCCCTTATGTCATCTCCTGTGTCTCTATTCAATGTCATTGGCTTTGGATAAATAACTAAAATGCAAATCTCGTACATATTTCACAACAATAACCAGAAATGACAATGGGACAATACACAGAAAAACAGTGACGGCTTAAAAATATTATTTTCATAAATTTTTTACAATCTGAATATCGAAAATAATGCCATGAACGTCCATTACAGATTGACAACCATTGCCATTATATTTGAAATGATATGTGGATTGATTTTTAAAGGATATACCGGTCTGGGTGAACGAACAATCGTAGCTGTTTATCAAATTCTCAAAGTGACCCAAACACTAGATTGACACACCTGAGGTTATTCTGTTGATATGCACTCATGGAATTTCACTCCAACAGCTTCAGGTGCTGATACATCTTTAGCTGTCAACAAACAGGCAGATGGGAGTTATCTTGTTGTGTGGATAATGGCTGGAGAAAAAATTAAATAAAATGTAATATATATGCGATGCCTATTAACAATAGCTTAATACAATGGCGATGCCACGTTCATCAGTGTGAGACCCAAACTACAGTGTAACTATGTCGTTTATTTCCCCACACTGGCTTTCGATTGAAGGAAAGGAATGTAATCAGAGGCTTTTGCTTCCGGAAATCTAAAATGTATTTGTCAACCATAGAAAACCCTTTACTGTTTATAAAGTTAAAGAAGAGGTGGTATGAATGGTCTTGCAGACTCGGCCCCACATGACAGCACACTGCTGGTGCGGATAGCAACCAGACTCACCAGAGGTGAGCACAATCACAATAACCAAATGAAAGCAAATACTATTGATTGGCCTTGGAAATACAGTGGTTTTGTGGCCCCACAGCATAGCTATGAAATAATCTGAATTGAGTTGCATCCTATTCACAGGCATGTTCCAATTAAGTTAACCTTTATTAATGTTCTTAAAGGTTAAAATTGGGAGCCAGACAAAATGGATACGTGATTATGTTGACCAAGACCTTATGTCTAACTGCCAGGGCCTGCTGTTTGACAAAACCAACACACAAACAGATGACTATACATTCCAGAATTAAACCTTTACTAATCTTTACTAACATAAAGGAGACACAATTCTCGGTTACCTTAATGTCAAGGTAGCAGTAGCCCCCCGCATATTTGTCATACGCAAGTAACTCTACAAGACATAATGTTCAGCAGTAAATATAAAACATCATGAAATTCTAGGATGCGCTGTCTAAGGTCCTATTTCTGTGTATATTATTAAAGGTGCATTTAATAACACTAGTCATGTGTTCAAAATATGCTCCTGCCCGTTCAAAACATATGATTGTAATTGTCTTGAATATATATACTGTATTAATATATATGAATATATTAAAGGCACACAGCCGTCAGTCAAGTCACAAAGCAATGTCACTTGGAGCTCCTATCTTCCTTTAAAACTTAGACATTTTATGTCCCCTGGCATTAAACAGAGGGCAAGAATGTGGTATTTAAATATATTGAAATCCATGAAGGTAAGTCAGAACCAATGTATGTATTCCTCCGAGGAGAACTATTGAGATGAGCAATGGAAGGTCAAGCCATGTTAACACACAGGCCTGCTGGTATTGTACCATGTTAACACACAGGCCTGCTGGTATTGTGTCATGTCAACACACAGGCCTGCTGGTATTGTGCCATGTTAACACACAGGCCTGCTGGTATTGTACCATGTTAACACACAGGCCTGCTGGTATTGTGCCATGTTAACACACAGGCCTGCTGGTATTGTGCCATGTCAACACACAGGCCTGCTGGTATTGTGCCATGTCAACACACAGGCCTGCTGGTATTGTGCCATGTTAACACACAGGCCTGCTGGTATTGTGCCATGTTAACACACAGGCCTGCTGGTATTGTGCCATGTCAACACATAACCCTACTGGTATTGTGCCATGTCATCACATAACCCTACTGGTATTGTGCCATTTCAACACATAACCCTACTGGTATTGTGCATGGGATCACTGGCCAATCACAACCAAGTTAGTGCATTAACGTTGTATACACAAGTAGTGTGCAGCAGTCAGATGGGCGATGAAAGCCACGGACAAGAAAATGCAAAACAAGTAAAGGTGGGGCCGGAAGACTTTGTGAAAAAAGGAAGCAGGCATTAGAGGCACGGCTTTCACATGTAAAAAGATGGACAGGCCAGCAACGCTGTTATTGTGTGAGTCCCGGAGCATGCAGCATGCACAGCACATGCATCAGGAATGACAGGAACACAGAGGGGGCCGGTAAAGACACACACATGGCCGCTTAAAACATTCTAGTTGTATGTTATCTTTTTATTTGAGGAAATCATCATTGTATTTATTTTAGGACATATTTTAGGATCTTTTTCATTTCTTTTCTGTAAGGAAGAATGGAAGAATTTGTACAGTGTTTTTCTCTGGAAGATAATAAAATAAGTAACAATATCTGGCGTGAGGAAATGGTTGCAATAAATATTGTATATTGTATTGTGTTTTGCATACCGTATGTAAGACACCAAAACCCCCAGCCCCCTACATTTGCCCCTGGGCCAGCCCGGGCTCACTGGCCCAGGGGCATAAAAAAAAGGAAGCTGCCCCTGGGCCAGACCGTGGGCAAATGTCCACGGCCAACCTTACATCCCTGGCTCACACTGTACACACTGATCGTCAAGCCACGACCTGATTGCTCACACTGCAAGTAAATATAATGGCTGCCGGACCCTGTCCCCATTCTGCCTATTGACAATTGTCAATAAAGATGTATTTAAAAGCTCCTGGTTTGAGTCTGAAGAAGTTTGTTTGTTTAAATGTGCGGTTGTATCCTGCCAACTTTCTCTCGTTCCTATCGGTCATGAGAGGAGGAGCAGGAAAAATCAAAGAGGCATGCATGTTGTTGCCACAAACACCACCTCTATATTTTGTGTCCACACGACGTGCCGTGATGTCACGGCGCTTTCAGATGCTCTGTTTGTCCCTTGGCACAGGCGTGGCGAGAAAAAGGGCGTTGATCATGGGGAATTGACTCGTGGCGACGACGGCTGACCAACATTTCGGACATTTGGTTGGCCGTCGTCGGCCAGTCAGGAGCGGTGGATAGGACCGGATTGGTCCTTGCTCCCCCCTTGTACACTGCACGGCAAGCCATGCCCAAATACGGCCCAACACTAAATGATGTTATGCGACTTAAAAATCAGGTCAAAAACGGGCTCAAATCTTTCTCATGTCAGTTAATTTGGTTAAAGAGGCAGTAAACCCAAACTCATTTATTTTTGTTTTAAATGTAGTAATACAGTATATATTACATGATTGTCAACACAATACATTGTCACTGGTACTGAAATAAGACCTTCATTTTTACAGAATGTGTGTAAAACCTGACATTTTAGCTTTTCTTGCGAGATGGCATGTTATTGTCAAGAATAGGTGGTAGGACTAGGATGTTTTAGCTACTGAAACCATGGGTCCAGAGGCTCCTTTCACGCTTAACAGCTGCAGACCATATTTATCACTGATGGGATCCATCATCGGCTGTGTTTGGAGGCACCATCGGAGGTGTGGAGACCACTTCATTTGTTGTGGTACTTACCTGTTTGCTCCATTATCATGCCTACCTGAGGGGAAGCACGATGATGCATAACGGTAAACGGTGAAGTGCTGCGGCAGACTTGTCGGTAGGAGTGGCGCGTATGTGCTGGATAACAAAAAGGCAGAGACACTGAGGAAGACACCACGCATGTTTAGACGTCTCTGTTGTGCAGTGTGTTCTTGCTGTTACTTCTGCTCTCCAGTCAGGGGATGGTCGTGTGGTGTAGCAGTCAAATAAGACCTCTCAGCCCACACACACCCAGGTAATAGATGAGAGAGTGTGTCACTCTCATCTCCTACCGGGGGATGGGCTGAAACATTGCTACCGCTATCCTCTAGCTCGTAATCACTTGACTCCTGGATATGATTATTTATGAGGGACAACCCACTGGTGGATACATTTTTTTAATTTACCGTATAATTGTGTTTGCAGTCCAAACTGGTTGCCAGCTAGATTAAATTTGAAAGTCAAATGGTTTTGTTGCATAAAGCAGGAGAGGTAAAATGAGTGTTTACAGCTTAGCGGAGAGGGACTTTGAGGCTGTTTGTCAATGCTAAAGACTTCTTGAACTTTTAATGAAAACGCATGTTGCAATCCATGTGATTGGCAGGTAGTTTGTTGGTTATTGCCTGCCCCAGGAAGATTAAAGGTGTATTGTGTCTATTAGAGACAGCCTGTTTGTCTTCTTGACCACACAATGAGGCATGCTGAGTAATGGGCCCAAGGTAAATTAGTCTGTTTGATTAACTCTCCAATATATATCTTGTCCCCACAAATTGTGGGTTACTTTGCTGTAATAGAGTCCCTGAAGAGCTAATGTGAATATAGTGAATTCAGCTATGAGCTTGGTGATCCAGCTTGCTGGGATAAGGGGAAAGGCCTGAACCCAACATGCCCGTTCAGAAATGCAGTTAATGATTTGGAAGGCAAACTAATTTAGCGGCATCTGTGACAGCAGCGCTTAATGATGATTACACTATCACTCCTGGCTCCTACCACAGGCCTCAGAACTTTAGCACAGTGGAGAATGCTCTGGGAAAATATAAAAATAAATGATCGATAGAAATATATCAACCATGTTTCTTCCTGTTGGAGTCCATCTGTGGCGAGATTATCCACCAAATTGTTTTGTTGTCACTTCTAATTTAATCCATCAGAAATGAGAAATTGGAGAACTCCAACAACAGCAAAACAGCATCACATTACTCATGCTGTCTGGTAATCACTCGTATGTCAATAGGACCCAAATGTTCATAAAACCATTCACCTCGTCACTTACATTCACGCTGTTTTCACATTGTAGCTGAACAGTAATTTATCAGTTTGAATCTCTAGAAAAAATACATATAATTTTCATCTCACTTTCTGTTAAATGTTGTTGATTCATTCATATTGTTCACATCCCTGGTATCAATATGTAAAATTCTGCTGCAAAAAAGAATAAACCTGAAACATTTGAACACTAAATTACCTTGGTGTCATGGTACAAATAAAACTACATTTGAGTGTTTTGGTTTTGTACTATACACCAATAGTGTCCTTAACATGGTCACACTTCAATGGAATCCATTACAAGTCAATTCAAATGTGTTTTTAAAGCACATTTAAAAACAATTCAAGTGCTGTACAGCACACACAAAAAAACACCCACAAGTATCAATACACATGGTGCATAGGGACAAATCATAGGCGTAGGCAGAAATTAAATCAGTAGTGCTGTACAGTTCAGAGTAGGAGGGGGCATGTCGGATAGAGAGGGGGATGCTATTCCACAATGTAGGGGCTGCAACAGCGAAGGCACGGCTACCCTGAGCTGAAGTTTATATCTCAGCAATCAGGTGCCCCAAGTCGGACGACCTGAGGGACTTGGAGGTGGAATAAAGGGGTTGAGAGGCCTGCCTATGCAGGGCTTTAAAGCCTTGGGATACATTCTGGACCACACTGGAAACCTCATATGGTCTCTTCTGGGTACCTGTCATGAGCATGGCAGCGGCGGTCTGGACCATTTGCAGGTGGGACATGGATGACTGACCAATGCCACTATACAGAGAATAGCCATAGTCTAGGCACGGGACATCTAAGCCATGGATGACTTCTCAAGATCAATGAGCAAGAGAAAATACTTGATTTGGGGCAATAGTACAAACAACTTAAAGGTGGAGTTTTTGACAGTTTAACAAGGGTGGACAGATTGCCTCAGCTGTCTGTAGTTGATAGACTTGTATTATGTAGCTGTTTTGTGAATTCAGAAGTTTTGTGGCATCCAACCAACACTCAATGTCCTCAAGGCAGTCCATGAGACTGCTTATATTTCATTAGGTTTCAGGGGAGATAAATCTGCATAGCAATGGAAGGACATTTATTTTTTCATCATTTAACCAAGCATGTAAATAAATAACAGAACCGGACCTTGGATGGAGCCCTGTGGGCCCCCCAAGGTAGGCGAGCTCAGGGAGAGGAAGAATTGCGGATGTTAATGGAGAAACTTTTACTGCTGAGGTAGGATGTGAATCAGGTTAAGGCACTGCCACCAAAATCAACACTGTACTGAAGACGGTAAATGAAAATGTTGTGATCCGCTGTATCGGACACTGCATGGAGGTGAAGAAAAAGAATTGGTTGATATAGAGGAACAGGACACTTAAACTAAAACCTGACTGAAATAAACTTGCTTTCTTTTATTTATGAATAAATCTGTTCAGTCTGGGTAACAACACAGGTTTTATTCTCCGCAGTCATATCTCAAGTCAAAACCATATAAACAGTGTGCTTGCGCAGTCAACCTGCTTTTCAGCACCTCACACTTACAGTAACTGTCGTAAACATCCATGTCGTAACACACATCCATGACACTGACTTCAATCTTTTTCAGTGATCTTTAACAGGAATGAAAGTTTAGAGATCGATATGGCAAGTTGGGGTCCATGTTAGGTTTTCTCAGAGGGGCTGAACCATTGCATGCTTGAAGCAAGGTGGGCAGCTGGAAGCTGTTGATTATAGAGAGGATCGTTGGGCTGACTGTGCTTAACAAATTTACATTTGAACACAAAAAATCCTTTGCTCTTAGTTGGTGACACATTTAAGATATTTTTGGGGCCCGACAGATAAGATTGAATGGTACTAAGGTCTAGGCATGCTAACAGTTAGTCAAACATAGGGCAAACTAAGAAGTAGAAGAAGCTCAACAACGTTAAGCCAAGTTTCTATGACCAGCAAACTCCTCAGCTTAACCGAAGCACATGCATGTTTACTCATGTTTAGTCATTTTGGGCTTGGACACACATATTTGAACGTGTGCAGACTCTTCTTCCAGGTGTCTGCTACCCTCTACTGCATGTCTTTGATGCCAAACTGCAAACCAGAGCCAAGAAAACCTACATAAATCATAGACATAAGGGTACTGTGAGGGTGCACCTATTTCACACCTATTGTTCGATAGACTCGGTCCGATTCAGGGGTGAAGTTGATATTTTGTTGCAGTTTAATTTGGTGCGTTAGCGTTCACACTGTAGTTTGTTAAGCCAACCAAACACTATAAACAAACGCCTCCCACCCGAGGGGTTCGCTCGTCGCCCACCGCCCACACATGCCACTCGTTCCGCAACCCGACCCGACGGCACAAGATCCACAGCTCGAACGCGCGTATCCTATATTAACCACACCAAGTGAAGATCTCTCATAACGATCACCCACTGGTGACACCACCCCAAACGAACCGGGTTCAATTAAAACGGACCAAACAGCTCAGGTGTGAAAGCACCCTGATGGTGCTGCCGCACAATTTAGAGTGTTATGTTATTCTATGGTACATGGTATAAAAAATACCCTGACAAGATTATGACATCCATATGTCATTCGCATATAGAAAAAGCAAGAGTGGACAACCCATACAAGCAAAACTACAGTTTTATCAAGAACATTCAAGTACCACAGGATGAAAAGGGGGGGGGGGGGGGGGG
>OMOU01048595.1:0-11682 GCA_900312585.1 Malacocephalus occidentalis
AGTGTTGACGTGCAAACTAATGCAAGCCTCCAGTGAGATAACAGCAAAGCGCTCCAGGAATAAAAAAAAAAAAAAGGTGGAAATATTTCAGTAATTGTCAAATAAGAGTAATTTGGTTTACAACATGCCACGTGTCAATTTTGACATACAGACATACAGCCATAGACATTTACAGTTAGGGCATTTGGCAGACGCTTTTATCCAAAGCGACTTACAATGAGTATATTTGTAGAAAGAGACAGCAATGTATTGCCGTGGTGCATAAAGATAAGAACAGAACAGGATTCAAACATTCATTGTTGCAAGGCTAATAGAACAAGTTTCATAATTGCTAAGTTGCCTGCATAATAGCTGGGATGACAGCAGACGTGCCATTTTGAGTGCAGTACCAACATCTAAGAACATACAATATGCTAAACAAGTATTATTATTTTGTGCTGTAGGGCTTCCAAGATCCTTCATTCACTGTCCTTTCACACACTGTGCTGAGTGAATCATCAGTCTACTATTATGTTGACCAAAGCCAACTACACTCAAACCCCTCACGAGACATAAAGAAACTTCCCCCAGAGCCTGTTGTCCACGGAGATGAAAGACTCTCTCCCGGGTCTGACCACCAGGGGGCAGCAGCCAGGAAGACCTGCGACCCGGCTTGCCTTGACCCTGCCTTACGGAAGAAGGGGTCAAGGGTCCATCCAGTGACATCGATCAGACTCATTGGGTGAATGAGCCAAATGCGTATGCCCTACCTGGTCTATATCAACATAGACGCGAGGTATGCCCGCTCTCTAAGACTCTAAGCACTTACCTCTGAGCTTGCTGCCCTACCAAAGCCCGGCGCTCTTTGTACTATTCCACTTGCTGGACCCCGACACTTGGCCAAGAAACCCGGTCCTGCGTCCGATCCCGGCTCGCCGCCTCCACCCGGTTACGCGCTTCTAGTGGTAATTATCTGGTTATTAGACGCAAGAAGCTACATTTGAGGATGAAGTACCTCATTTTGTTTTGACTCTACCAGCTGCGCTGTAGTGCGAAACCCTGTTTAGCTCAGTCTAGAATAACCGTAAGCATCGGTCAATTGCTCCATGTCAGATCTGTTCATGCCCCCCCCTTTTCGCGGTCCCCCTCCTTTGGTTAATGGCCTTTTGTTCTCCCTTCAGCTTCCACTTTGTAACCACACACACGTACACACGTGCGTACACACACACACACACACACACACTATTGTGCATTGCTTCTTGTGTTTAAGGAATATTTACTTCATGCCATTTGCCAACTTGAATTTAATAAAGATTCTTATGTAATAACTATTTGTGATTATTGCTTGAATGTTGTGTTGAAGCCAGCCTTTGCCACGTAAAGAAGCCTTCAACATTACTAGCTATTGATATAGTAATTATTCATCATAATTCTAATTTAATAGTTTGGTATATGATGAGACTGAATCCACTGTTTGGTTATTGGTCCCTGGTTCCAGGGTGGTGCCCCGTTATTATTCATTCAGATTAATACTTTTTTATTTTCATAATTAATACTTTTCTAGGATTGTTATTAATTATAAACTGATAACCGACAGTAGGACCTACCATGCCAAGATGAACAAACACGCAAGTTAGTGCGAGGGTTACAGTACAAGCTGGTACACAATGAAAAAATATCCTTAACCAAAATAAATGTATTGTACAAATCACCCCAAGCATGTCCAATGAAATGTGAAAAGATGACGTGCATCACGTATGCACCAGTTTATCATTCAAAGAAAAGGTTTTGCTTGGGAAACCGTGAGTCACGGCCAATGACAAAAGCCCTAGAAAGCACCATAATGCCAAAGTTACCTTCCATAACACAGATTGATACACTATATAGAACATCACCGTGATGAACGTCAACTGTCAATTGTCCGCCTGTTTTTCCTGTTACTTTGCTTTCTGTTACCTGTTACAAATTTTTATTGTATTTCTGGCATCAATAGAAGTATATCAAAGGGTAATACAGCTGACAAATGAGGCTGAGCTCAATTCAGTAGGCCCACATGGTTATGATGTCATATGAGCCTCTTTTCGCGCTACAAATGTATTAAATCATGAATGGGATAATGTCTGTCTGTGTTTGTCGTAAAAACTCTGCCCTGAATATCTTGTTTTGAATAGAACTGTGATGAGTCTGCATGAGTTTCAATTTCCATGTGCTATTCAAATGTGCTATTCCCACCGCTCCTGGCCTGACCGTGGAGGAAGATGGCCATGGATGGGATAAAAGCGGAGGAACAATATCACGCCGACACCTATGGGGGCGTGTGTGTGTGTGTGGGGGGTGGACTGGGAGGGCCGCCGTGCACGGGTGTACATGCATGGTGTGACCGCGACAATAAAGACGGGGGTTGTCCGTCCGCTAATTATTATATTATAATTATGATATAAATGTGTTCATTAAAATTGGATTTGTGATTCCGGAAAATAACACATTGTGAAATAAATCAGCAGGAATTCCATCACTACTTTAATGCAGCAGTAAATACGAGACAGTTCAATTCAGAGAATCACATTACACTGCCTGTTCAATAATTTCCCTGTTTTTCATTTACCTTATTGAGCCTGGCCAAGAGGACAAACAGTAAGCCATATTTCTCCATGCTGCCATCAATATTTAAGTACCCAAAATACACCTCTGCTTCCTTATCCTGTCCTGGATATCTTGTCAGAGCGGAGCTATGACTCAACACCGACTAGGTAACAATACAGAGGTGTTGGGCCCCTTGAAATGCACTGCTAGTGTATTCCCTCTGGCAGCGCCTGCAAGAACACACCACACACACACATGCACGCATGCACATACACACACGCACGCGCGCACATATATAGACGCGCGACGGACGCGCCCACACACAAACACATGCACGCGTACACACATGCATACACACACAAGCACGCATGCCCACACGCAAGCACATGTACACATGCACACACACACACATACACACACATAAATACACACGTGCACACACGTGCGCGCACACACACACACACACACACACACAGTGCTAAACCGGCATGTAAAAAAAAAAAAGGGGGTCCCCAAAATACAGCGCACACGTGTATGCATCCATAGAGGTGGGGTGTTAAAATATGGCCCGGGGCACATGGACTTTCATTTTTAGAGTCTAGGAGCTGCAGGTTTGACAGCCTGAGCTAGGCAGCAGAGGGATTTGTATTAAAAATGCATAGCCCCCCATGCATACACATCCACAGCTACGGCGACTGATTTACAAAATTGATTCCTGGGCGTATTATGTTAGATTTGCTTGCCAGATATGAATAGCAAGTCTCATGTGGTGGGCACATGGCACCGACACCAGGGTGAGGACACACATAGGAGACATGCCATACCATCGCCGTCAACGCTGGGAGGCACAGCCTGTAATTGGTTTACATGCTTGTGTGCCAATATGGCAGCTTTGTCACATTGCATATTGACAGATGAAAAATAACGTCGTTCAAGATGCAAGAAACGGATGGACGCATGTCATTTAAATATAGATTTGTATTCCAGTTGGGTACACACATACACGACTCGTCTCGCTGTTGACTGGAGCCACCTGGGTCTGGACATTTTCAGGTTCTTTTTCATATAGAAATAAAATGGTGGAGGAATAGAAAGGTTTTTTTTTTTGTTTGTTAACATGATTTGTACCCAGGGAACACCAGAGCATCTGTTGTCAGCTAACCACCAGGGGGCAGGAGCTCGAGACCTGTCACTCGGCTCGCCCCTACCTCATCTCCCAGAAGAAGAGGTCAAGGGTCTGCCCAGTGATGTTGATCACATGCTCCACCAAATCTATATCAACACAGATATAGTGACGTCTGGCATTTTTTCCCCCCTCTCTTCGGCTCCTCTCTCTAACGGCTACGATTCCAACTCGGATCAGGCGCTCTACCTCCTGCCCCACCGGGGGGGGGGTCGGTCCGTCGACCCCCAGCCCTCTTCACCTCCTCGCCAGACCCCGCCAGCTGATCAACACTCCCTCCGGTTGTCGCATGAGTTTGGGTCCTTCAGCCTCGACCCTGTGTGTTGTGTGACGGTAATTACCCGGTTATTAGACCCAAGAAGCTACGTTTGAGGACAAGTCCCCTACCAGCCATGAGAGCCCCGCCTAGCCCCATCTATGATAACCATAAGCATCGGTTACACAGTTGTTGTCTTAGGATAAGGGCAGTCAAGACCCGTTGAAATCCGACACAGACGAACCGCTCTGCACACCGTGAACGCAACACTGACGCAAACACCAGAACCAGAACGACACGTAACGAGAGCCAGGGAGAAGCATCTACCGCCTTCCATAAGGCCGACCACGACTACGCAATGAACTTAACGAAGTTCATTGGGAGAAACACAGCCGGTCCCCAGCAGGGACGAATTTTTGATCCATGTATTAATTCTCTATCTGATGTTCAGAGATGTGTTAGAGCTTATCAGAGCCCCCCCTTTCGTGGCCCCCCTCCTGTTTTATGATTCTTTGTTCCCCCTTGCAGCCATTTTGTGCATATACACAAGTTGTGTTGAAGCCAGCCTCTGTCGCGTAAAGAACTCCGAAGCCTTCACCATTCCTAGCTATTGATATAGTAATTGTTAATCATAATTCTACATTAATAGTTTGGTATGAGATATGAGACTGATTCCACTGTTTGGTTATTAGTCCCTGGTTCCAGGGTGGTGCCCCGTTATCATTAATTCAGATGAATACCCATTTTTTTATTTTAATAATGAATACTTTTCTCGGATTGTTATTAATTATAAGCTGATAACCAACAGTAGGACCTACAGATATATATATATAGTGAGCCATGAGGGGGCGTGGTTAGCACTGTCAGGCAATGACAGGGGAATGGGAGCGGCAACATTGCCTGGAATGTGCCCCCATCCGCCCCCACTCCCGGTCCAGATGGGAGATACCAGATACCGGTAAAGGTACAAGGGGGTATGCATCAGGCATTGCTGGATTCATGGAGTAGTCAGATCCACCATAGCCTGGTTTAACCCGGGGGAGCAAGCACAGGTGAGAATTTGGTGTATCCATGGGAACCTGCACGATTATCCACTAGTGACCCTGGATATTACGTATCAAGGGAAAAAGCATAGAGTGAAGGCTGCGGTTAGTTCCCGCCTGACGAGTTCCCTCCTATTAAGTACCGATTGACCATGGTTTTTTAATACTGTAGCAGACTTGGGGGATGTGCCCTCACGACAGATAGGGACTTGTAGGAGGTGCGCCGTGCTCGCTGGTGATGCGAGGTCGCCCGTCGCAGTTCCGGGGAGGGGGGACCCCGTTTTGGTGTCTCCCCCGGTGGAAGATTTCCCCCTGGAGCAAACGTGCGACGACACTGCGCTTTGCCCTCGACCGTGTGATTGATGGACACCCGGTACGCCCTGATGCGGCTGTCACTTACCCACACTTCGCTGTAATGGGCGATAGGTTGTATAGGGTGTGTCGTGACACCCACATAGGTCTGGACGCGAGCCAGTTGCTCGTACTAAAAATCCGCCCACAATTTTTCTCGCTCATCACAGCCCGATGGCGGGGGCAGATAAGACACGCAATCAGATAATGGCCCGGTTCTATTGACCAGGCATTTACGCAGATGTACAGCGGTGGTGTGCGTCTTGTTGTGAATGCCAGCTTAGCAATCCACCAGGTATACCCAAAGCCCCATTCACCTCCGAGATTCCATTCGAGAGAATTGCGATGGATCTCATCGGGCCATTAGACCATACATCATGGGGTTATCGCTTTATATTAGTCCTTGTAGATTACGCAACACAATACCCGGAGACAGTGCCCCTACGCTCTATCTCAGCGAAGAGTATAGCGCATGCTCTCTTCCAATTCATCTCCTGTGTTGGAATCCCGATCCATTCTGATGGATCAAGGCACCGCCTTTATGCCATGCACCCTCCGCAAACTTTGCAGGTTATTGGGTATCACGGCAATCCGTACCAGCGTGTACCATCCACAAACCGATGGGCTAGTGGAGCGGTTTAATAAGACGCTAAAGTCCATGCTGCATAAGTTCATGCACGAGGATAGTCGGAATAGGGATAAATGGCTTGACCCTCTATTATTTGCAGTGTGGGATGTGCCCCAGGCCTCCACAGGGTTTTTCCCTTTGAACTTCTGTTCGGTAGATGACCCAGGAGGGTGGTAGACGTGATTAAAGAAAACTGGGAGGAAGGTCCTAGTAATAAAAGTGAGGTTCAATACGTCCTGGACCTGAGAGTGAAACTCCATTCACAGGGTCAGCTGTCATGTGAGAATTTGCTGAGGGCCCAGGAGCGTCAAGAACGCCTGTATAATAGAGGTACTCAGCTGAGACAATTTGCACCGGGAAAGTGCTTGTATTGCTGCCTACCTCCAGCTCTGACCCGTGTGCCGTGTGACCCTTTGTGGTCACACGGCGAGTGGGGGACGGTGACTATGAGGTGGTGCGGTCTGATAGGGGGGGAAGTGGTCAGATTTATCACCTCAACCTCCTCAAAATATGGAATGAGGAGTACCCGGTTCGTCTCGCCGCATCGGTAACCAAGGAAGGTGAGCTGGGACTGGAGGCTAAAAAAACAGCACTGTTCACGCCGGTTCATTTGGAAAGCCATCTGACTCTGCGGCAGAGAACCGAGGTAGCCAACTTGCAGCAACAATTTATGGATGTCTTCACCCCGCTACTGGGCCACACCACGCTCATTGAACACCGCATAGAAACGCACCACGGCGTGGCTGTTAGATCACGACTGTACAGATTACCCGAACACAAAAGGACAATTGTGAGGGACGAATTAAAGGCCATGTTGAGGCTAATAGAAGAGTGGCATAGTGCATGGGCTAGCCCGATCGTTCTGGTGAATAAGCCAGAAGGGGTTTATGTTCTGATTCTGTGTCGACTACCGCAAGGTGAATAGCGTATCTAAATTCGATTCATATCCCATGCCTCGAGTTGACGAGCTCCTGGACCGGCTAGGCACGGCTTGTTTTTTTTCGACACTGGATTTAAACAAGGCATACTGGCAGATTCCCTTATCTACCGAGTCCAAGGAGAAATTAGCCTTCTCCACTCCGTATGGGTTGTTCGGGGCTCTGGCCACATTCCAGCGGCTCATGGGCCGCATACTAGAGTATTCTGAGTATTCTGCAGCATCCATAGTGACACTTGGCCGCAGCATCTCCGCCAGGTGGCAGCCGCCCTCGAGTCGTTGAGACGGGCTGGGCTCATGGCCAACCCAAGCAAGTGTGTAATTGGACGGAGGGAGGTACGGTATATGGGGTACCACTTGAGCGGCGGGAGAGTGCATCCGCAGCTGGACAAAACAGATGCGGTAGCAGCCTGCCCGCGGCCCAAGACAAAAAGACAGGTGAGGTCCTTCTTGGGGATGGCCAGTTATTACAGGCGATTCATCCCCACCTTCGCGCAGCTGACCACCCCTTTGACAGACCTCACCCAAAAAGGTGCCTCAGATCCGAGCAGTGCCAGGTGGCATTTGAGACGGTAAAGAAATCTCTGTGTGGGAAGCCGCTCCTGTTCACACCTAACTTTAATCTCCCCTTTGTCTTGAAGACGGACGTGTCGAACAGGGGCCTGGGCGCCATCTTAGCGCTGGAGATCGAGGGGCTCAACCGCCCGGTGCTGTACCTCAGCCGGAAGCTGGCGGAGTGAGAGGAGAGGTACACCATGGTCAAAACAGAGTGCCTCTTTCGAAAAAGAATGCCATTAAGTGGGTGGGGGGGGCCCTAGGCTATTACTTCCTGGGGTGCGCCTTCACCCTCTGTTTGGACCACCCGCCCCTCCACCATGAAGGACACAAACCCCCGGATCACAAGGTGGTATCTGACCCTGCAGCCCTATAATTTCAAGGTTGTGCACAAGCCGGGGGCGCAGATGGTTGTGGCCGATTTTCTCTCCCGCTTGCCCGAGCGAGAGCAAGGGGGGGTGGGGAGTTGGCTGACGGCCGGGACGCACCAGCCTCAGTCGGGCGGTGGGGATGTGTGAACCATGAGGGGGCGTGGTTAGCGCTAGGGGAGCGGAGCGGCAACATTGCCTGGAATGTGACGCAGCTGTAGGGAATGAATGCTATTTAATGCAGCAGAGGCTGGGTACGCAGGGTCGAGACAAGTCGGAGAAGACTCCAGGGCCAATCCCGTTCCACGCTGCCGAACCAGCGGACCACTGATGTGTGTGTGTGTGTACTGCTATGACATGGTGCCTGGGCCTGCTGCTATGGCAGAGGTAACTGTCAGTTAAACATTGCTCAGCCAACTGCCAGCTTCTCAGCAACGTGTTAAAGACGACATTTTCACTCCTTTTCTCAGGCGACGCCGCGATTAACTGGACCAGTGGAAACCAAACCTCCCACCTCACCCTAGCCTCAGAAAGGTTAGCATCTGAGAGGTTAGCTAGTTAGGCTGCTCTCACTGTCTGCCTGTCTCCTTATCTTGCTCTTTCATTCTGTACAACTCTCTCTCTCTCTCTCTCTCTCTCTCTCTCTCTCTCTCTCTCTCTCTCTCTCTCTCTCTCCCTCCCCCATACTCTCATTTCTTTCTGTTATTTCTATGATATTATTAATGATATTATATATGATATTTATATTGTATGCCATGATCATGTTTTTTCCTGCTCACTGCTCTACCTGTGCTGCTCCATGTGACCGGACAGTGGAGTGTGTCTCTCATACTAATGAAGCTGCAGTGTGATGCATGAAGCTCCGTCTCGCATGTTAAAGCTCTTCCATCCATCTTCATGCACAGCCATGCGCATGTACACACACACACACACACACACACACACATACAGTGAGTAAGTTCTTGGCACGTACACAAATTCCCATGTATTGGGGATTTGATTGTGTGAGGGCATTTTTTGTCGTGATCTCTGCCTTTCATGTGTGTGTGCGTGTGTGCGTGTGTGCGTGTGTGCGTGTGTGTGTGTGCGTGCACCTATGTCTGTTCTTCTCTGTTCTTCTTTGATGGACCGGGGGCTGGGGGAGAATATCTACTCTGTGCAGACTGATATTTGATTCTCTTCTGTTCTATCATATATTCATATAGTAATTCAGTCCGCTCAGACTCTCCTACAGCCAACAGAACAAAAAGGGAAGAAAGACCTCTTCTCAGAGAACCATGGTTACGGAGTGCAGCCCAGAGAATGTTGACGAGATGTTGATGAACCAGTCAAATATGGATCCACAGGACCCTGGGCCCAGGTTAGTATGGGGATAGGAGCAGGATTAGTATAGGTGCATTAGTGGTAGATGTTAGCAAGCAACATTATTGGTATATATATTATTTTATATTTGGAAAAAACCAAAATAATCAAGGAAAGCCAACCTTTGCATTTATTTTTTTTTAAATTTTAAAATGTATTTTAATGTATTCTGCGGTTGGCGTGAGGTTCTGCCAAACCCACCAAAACCAAATGCCATCTCACTTTGAATTGGCTGGATTGGGCTTCCTGTTGCAGCAGTGAGCCAATCGGTCACCTGCTCCACCGTGGTACTGAGGTGTCCATGTGCTCTATCTGTCTGCATATCGGTGTGTGTGTGTGTGTGTGTGTATGTGTGTGTGTGTTATAGGGAGACAGAGCCTCCAGAGCTGAATCATCTTCTTGAGCCCACATACTTGGCTCAGCAGTGTCCTGCCAACAACTGGGCAGGTAAGCCCTGCCTGACCTGAGTGACACCTGGGTAGGTAAACCCACTCACTGACCTGAGTGACAGGTGGTCCATGAACATACCCTCTCTCCATCAGAGAGCATCTCTCCTCTTGCTTTCACACTCAGTTTCTATGACAGAGCAAAGAATAGCAATCTAAATATAAAAATATATAATATAATATATCTTCTAAATATAGAAATATATGGTATAATATAATATATCTAAATATATGTTCTGTGTCTCCATCTGCCACCACTCACCATGTGTCTGTGTACGTGTGTGTGTGTTCGCGTGCATTGGAGTGTGTGTTTGTGGGTCTGTGTACATGTGTGTGTGTGTGTGTTTGCGTGTGTTTGTGGTGTGTGTGTGTCTGTCTGTATGTGAGTGTATGTGTTGCACAGGTGGATCTAATGACCCTTGGTGGTTTTTTAAAGACAACTGCAGGAGATGCCCCCCACCAGGCAGAATTACAGAGAGAGACAGAGAGAGACAGAGAGAGCATGTGTGTGTGTGTGTGTGTGTGTCCACCAGAGATATTGGATGTTGCCAGGCGACAGGTACCAATTGTGTTTTGTTCCCGCGGAAACAGTAGGGGGAGGAGCAATGATGGGGAGAACACAGTGTTTCTGGGTGACTACCACAAACACACGCATACACTCACATATACACACACACACACAGATGCATGCAATCACACACACGTACATGCATGCAAACTCACACACATACACAAACGTGCACACACACACATGCACGTGAACACACATACAAACCTGTACACAAACAGACATACACACATGTACGCATACACACACACATACATGAAGACACACACACACACACAGGCACCCACCCACACATGCACACACACGCACACATGTATGCATACACGCACACACCCATACACACACACAAGCGCACACATACATGCATGCACACACACGCACACACACACACATCAGCGCATGCACACACACATGCACACGCGTTACACCCATTGTCAAGTCTGTAACAGTTACACAGTTATACTGAGTTACACAGAGCTACTAGGATTTACACAGAGGTACAGAGAGTTATCCTGAGCTACACATAGCTACTAGGAGTTACACAGATTTACAGAGAGTTATACTGAGTTACACAGAGCCAGTAGGAGTTACACTGAGGTGGAGTTACACTTGCATGCAGTCAGATGGCTTTGTTTTGGGAAACAGACGACTGGGCATTGTTTTGGGAGTCAGTGGGATGCGTTTTAGGAGTCAGGGGGCTATGTTTTAGGAGTCATAGGGATGTGTTTTAAGAGTCAGAGGGATGTGTTTTAGGAGTCAGATGACTGTGTTGTGGGAGTCAGAGGGATGTATTTTAGGAATCAGAGGGATGTGTTTTGGGAGTCAGACGACTGTTTCAGGAGTTACAGGAATGGTCTGACAAGAGAAAGCCATTCCTCCTCATCCTCTATGGCCTGTCTGCAATCTGAGAGCATCATTAATAGCTCATCAGGAAGTGGTCCTGCTGTAAAAGGAAGTGGACCATTAACCCCACCCACTGGACATGCCACCGTCTCCACGGTAACCCGGTGGCCCTGTGGTCGGCATGGGAGGATTGACTTCCATCAGCCCTGGTAGAAACCTGCCTTCATATCTTGTGGACAATCCTCAGTTTGAATGTACTGTTGCTGAGGAATGACTATATGACTCCATGACAAATTATTATTTCGTAGTAGTATTTAGTAGGAGTTAATTCATGTTCAAGTCATTTTAATTTTTAAAGGATAATTGTATTATTTTGTTGCTGAATAGTTTTTGTTTATACACACGCACACACACACACACACACATCCAAGCATACACACACACATACACACACATCCACGTGGTGGCTGTGTGTGTCATACAGCACCAGGTTTTGGGAACACTGAGTCATGAGGGATTCATTGGACACATGGTGGTCCTACTGTAATCCACTGATCTATAACTCCAGTATGATGGAGAG